>JBBMEG010026106.1:0-21355 GCA_037832605.1 Cyclanthera cordifolia
CCCCCCCCCCCCCCCCCCCCCCCCCCCCCCCCCCCCCCCCCCCCCCCCCCCCCCCCCCCCCCCCCCCCCCCCACATACAAACCTGTAGTTGACCAAGCAAACTTGAAAAATAAAAAGTGATGCGAAAGCATTCAGAAAAAAAAAAAGAAGAAAGAAGAAATAACAGAATCTAGTCTAGTATTGTTATTGTTTCAAAGTACTCTGTTGTATACTCGAGTTATAGCTTTGACATTGGTCCCGTTGGCCTAGAGGAGTTGCTTATGATCAAGGTTTCTATTCTAAGAACTCTGGAATAAGAATAGTGTAAAAATGAGTGCCACCCTATAGGAAATCGAAAAATTAGCAAAAGCATAAATCTTTGAGTGGTTAACAAAAGATGTATGTTTGTGTTTGGCAATAGAAACGAGGTATTCTCCTTGAGCTCATAATGAACAAGGGGTTGAGTGAATGTCTCAAATTCATTATTTTTAGTGTTTTTAGGGCTTAGTTCCTTAGTCTGATAAGGAGAAGTGTACTAGCATTAAACGAAGTATGTTAAGAAACTTGATAATTCTAGAATCTTAAGGGTGAAACTGGTGTGTTTGGTTGAGAGGTAATTTCTTAGAAGTAGAAATGCAACGATAAGAAACTTTTGTCATATTTTTCATATGTGTTTAAGTTTTTATTATGAAGTTCCTTGTTATTAAGCATTACTCGGGAAGAGCAATGGTCCAAGTTTGGAGGTTTATTAACTTTGGATAAGAGAGTTTATTGGCCTTTTTTTATGATAGATCTTCCCTACAAAAATAAATTTATATGTTTTTTATGTCATCTAGAGTTAGGAATTTTGATATAAAAATGAGAGAAATAATATTAGAAGTTAATTTAGGCGGTTCGTTAAATTTAGATCGATTGTACGATTCAACTGGTTCATCGCACCTGGTCAAGATCTGTCGCCTACAAGTTCGTCCCAGCTGCTCGCTTCGTGTACGGGTCTATTGCGGCGCCGAAGTTAGACTCCTCCATAGCCACTGTTCATGTCTTTTTACCGTTGTTCAACCATTGTGAGATATTCTCACCTTCTCTTCCTCTTAAACATTGAATTTTTGTTTACCTATTTTGTTGTGAATTGGTTTTTGTATCCTTTACCATTTGTTCGAATCCTTGAGTTTTCCTTGTGTCTACGATAACTATTTTGTAAGTAACTCCAAGGATGAACCTAGCTATCTGGGTAAATGGATTATTTTGCCAAGTTAGACTACCTTTGTCCCACTATACCAAACTCATGAGTTTACCATGTCAGTATTTTACTATTTGACTAACCATTAGTAAAATGTGACTTTATAGTCATTGGTCATTTAAATCCTTGTTATTCTTGAATGATTGCCTTGAGCTTTGTAATGTTGAAAAGAGACTCCCTTTGGCTAAGTTTGACCGAATTTAATCGGTCAACCGAGTTGATCGAGTCTTGAAACCCAAAAATCTGTTTATCAAAATTTGGTCCCTTTTGTTAATTTCAATGTCTTTGAGTCTTTTTTTAATGGTCTTAGGTGGTAGATCCAAATCTTTTATTCGTTAGAAACATATTCAAGTATTGATTTTACGGTTCGTGGATTTGGAGCTATAGAGCTCATTTGTGAATTTCGGCTAGGTAAGGAACCGTTACCCTTTCTCGTGGTCTATGGTTTAATAACATGTAAGCTTGTTGATTGAACTTGTTTGATACCTTGTAATGATTATTGTGTTTCCATATTGTTATGAGATATAATATTGATGTTTTTTAGGTCAGGATGATCTTAAATGAATTAGCCAAATCTTGCTTTATGTTTTGTGATGTGTTGGGTCAGGATATTTCAAAGGGAACTAACCACATTGATTGTTGATTTTTCAAGCCGAGATGTTCCAAAAGGGACTAGCCAATTTTTAGATGTCTCAATGGGGACTAGTTGTTTTGATATTCCAAAGGGAACTTGAGTTCTAGGATGTCTCAAAGAGGATGAAATTTCTTATATAGCACGAGCTACGGATAGGTCACACGTGTCTTGATCATTAGACTCTGATAGGGGATCTGTCAGGTGGAGACGAGGGGACGATATTTCTTTCGTGGTAGCGTTAGGAATCGGGTGGCCACCCGGTTAGCAGTTCCAACATAGGGTTGGTTTGAGTTTTCCCTAGTGTCGTGCTTAGAAGTGAGGGGCGTAGGCGATATCCCACTTCAAAGGGTGTTTTATTATCACTTCGTGCAAGTGCTCGAGGTGTGGCGCCCACCAGAATTCTTTGGCTCGCCGAGATGCTCTCAACTAGCATTGGTTACCAAGATTGCCTAGAGTCAAAGGACTCCGTGAAGGGTATTTTTGGATTTACAGTTTTGACTGCTAGAATTATCTGGTCTTTAACATAGGACATTGGTCTCTCTAAGAGATGTTAGCATTCAATGACTTGACACTCATGATGTTGGGTCAATGTACCCCTTTATATTGTTGATTACTGTTTTTCTAGCTTGTATTGTATAATGTGATATGCTTCGACTGTATACATGTTGTATCCCGACTTTGACACGTTACCGATTTTTGCGACTCATCCTTTCCATTGTGGAATTTTCTCAAATTTTTGGACCAAGATGCTTACAAGGATGCTGCGTTGACTATGAGGATCGTTGTACTATAGTCTAGGAAAATTTCTAGCACATTTTAAATTTCACCTTTCCGATAAATATTATGTACTCATTATTTAAATGTTTTGGGATCCCACTGAGTAACTTTTTGAATAAATATTCATTGACTAATCGGTTAAGTTCAATTTAAAATTGATTTACATGGATTGAGGTAAGTAAGATCTATGTTTTATCCTTTAAAAACATGGGTCATTACATGTGGTATTAGGGCTCAGAGTCATAAATTATGTACACTAGCTTATGATGTAAGCCTTTAGTTCACACAGTCATCTACGAACTAGTCATCATCAGACAACAAGTTAGGTTTTGAATATACAGTTGAGCATGTAATACAATTAAGCCTTTTGTGATTACTAGATATAATATTCTGATGTTGATTGATAGATGTTGATATGATATCCTAAGCATGAGATATATTGATTATAAATTTTGATATGATATCCTGAGCACGAGTCTTATTGTTGATAGACGTTAAATGGATAGTATTGTAACAGCCCGAATTTTCACCTAGCCTTGATTTAATTAATATTTTTGGACTCCTATGATTTAATCTATAAGGTCTGCCATGTTTTTTTTTTTAATGAATTCAAATAAGATGGCGGGCCGCCCGCCACCTATAAGGCGCCATCTTTTTTTTCCGCCTACACCCTTATTTTCTCCGCCCCTTCACCCAAAACTCGCCCACCCCTCATTTTCTCCACCCAACTTCACATGAAACCCAATATTTCTCAATTTCTTCCTCTTTTCTTCTCCATTTCTTCTCCATTCACCACTCATTTCATCGTTCACCGCCCATTTGAGTTCTCCAAAAATCATTACTCATTCGACTATTTTGCTCATAGTTTCAAGCCTCAACTATTATCTTGTTCGATCTTCAAACTTGGAGTACTCATTTCTATTTTCAACTTTCTCTTCAAGAAAGCTCAAGTTTATAAGGTATTGTAACTTTATTTGGTTAATTTATTTCATTTTTTTTAGTTTGTAATTTGTCTTTTATGAAATTTTTTGACTAAGTCTAGTATAAATTATTTTTTGAAGCCTTAGGTAACACTAATAGTAGAAAATATTGAGAATGCATGATTAGGGTGTTAATAGTTTTGAATGAGAATATATGTTTTGGTGATTTAGTGACTTAAGTGTCATTTGAGAAATAATTTATTATGTTTTAGTGGGACTCTTTGGATTTTTTGAACTCTAATACCATATTAAATCTTTTAATTTTTGTTTTCTAATTTTTGGTGGCTAAAATGAGTTTTGGATGTTGATTTAAGTACTCTTCCACCCTTTTGATTCATAATATTTCATGTGATGAATTTGTAGGTAGTTTTTAATTAAGTTGGTTATGGATAAGTCGTGGATGTTTAAGAATCGAATGTCAGCCGAATACAGTTTAAGAGTTGAACTTTTCATAGAGAATGCATTATGACATTTGAAAGTGATGAATGTCATTTGTTGTCCATGTTTGAAATGCGTGAATGTGAAATCTCACAATGTTAATATAGTAAGAGATCATTTATTTTTTTAATGGTATCGATATAAGTTATACCACGTGGATTTTGCATGGGAAATTAGTTTCGAGTAAAAGAAACATTGAAAATACTTCGAATGAATTTGAAGATGAAGATGACGATGACGATGTCGATTACCCTGTAGAGATGTTTGAGGCTGCACAAGATTATTTTACCGAAAAATCTCAAATATTTAAGGAATCACGGAAAGATGCAAAGAAACCATTATACGTAAATTGTAAACATTTCACCAAGATATCAGCATTGGTTAAACTTTATATAAAAGTTTCGTAGAGCTATTGGAATTGTCAAGCATTTTATTGTCTAGTCCTAATGAAATTCCAGCATCCACTTATAATGCCAAAAGAACTTTAAGTACATTGAAAATGAAGTACCAAAAGATTCATGCATGTACTAACATTTGTTGTTTGTATCAAAAAGAATTGGCTGATGCCGAACAATGTCCTTTTTGTGGAATATCGAGATGGAAGATCAAGAAGAATGTGAAAGAACATGAGATAAAAAAAGATTTCAGCAAAAGTCATGTGGTATTTCTCGCCCATTTCAAGATTTGAACAAATGTTTTGGAGTAAAGAAATTTCTAAGCTATTGACATGGCATGTTTCTAGTCGTCAGATTGATCAATATATACGACACCCAACCAACACACTATCATAGAAAGAAATAGACATAAGATGGCCAGATTTTAGTAGTGAAACGATAAATCTTTGTTTAGATTTATCAACCGATGGAGTAAATCTCCACGGTGATCAAAGTACTAGATATAGTTGCTGGCCAATGATGTTGGTGGCGTACAATCTACCTCTTTGGTTGTGTATGAAGCGCAAATACATAATGTTAAACGCATTAATCTCTAGACCAAAACAACCTGGTAATGACATAGACGTTTACCTAGCTTCATTAGTTGATAATCTCAAATTTCTATGGAATACTGGAATCGAATGCTTTAATGCACATCGACAAGAACGTTTCACCTTGATTGTGAACCATTAATGATTTTCCAGCATAAGGTAATTTGTGTGAGTGTACTGTTAAAGAGTATATGGCTTGTCCCATTTGTGAAGACAAAACAACATCTATTTATTTACCAAAAGGTAAAATGATGGCGTATCTCAGACATGAAAATACTTAACAATGAGGCATCATATAGAAGACAAAAAAAAAAAAAAAATTGAATGAAGAATAAGAATTTTAAATAGCCCCTGAACTCTTAAATGGTGAAGATATTCTTGCACAAATAAGTGCTATTGAATTTACGTATGACAAGAGAAAACTCAGAAAAGACCTTAATTGTGATAACTCTTATTGGAAGAAAAAATCATTTTTTTTCAAATTGAAGTATTGGAAACATCTTCGTGTGCGACATTGCTTAGATGTAATGCATATTGAGAAGAATGTATGTTAAAATATCATTGGAACTCTATTTGACATGCCAGGGAAAACAAAGGATGGATTAAAAACACGTCGGGATTTTGTTGAATTAAACATCATAACTGAATTGGCCCAAAAAATGATAGAGAAAATAATATTCTTTCCTCCAGCGTGTCACACACGGACTTGAAATGAGAAACTGAAATATGTACAACATTAACTGATATTAAAGTGTCTTGAGGGTTATTCATCAAACATATGCAAATTAGTGTTCCTAGCGGATTTGAAACTTTACGGCCTTAAATCGCATGATTATCACGTATTGATGCAGTAACTTATACTTGTCGCAATTCGCGGTGTTGTGCATAAACATGCTAGATATGCAATTATTCGCCTTTGTTTCTTCTTTAAAGCTATATGCAATAAGGTGATTGATTCAACCAAATTGAAGAGATTTCAAGAAGATGTGTGGTCACTTTATGTTTATTAGAAAAATATTTTCCACCGTCATTTTTTACAATAATGGTACACCTTGTGGTTCATCTTGTAAGGGAAATAGAATTTTGTGGACTTTTTTATTTGAGGTGGATGTATCCTTTTGAAAGATATATGAAAGTTATGAAAGGTTATGTTCGTAATAAAGTTGACCAGAGGGATGCATCAGAGAGAATTACATTGTAGAAGAATCGATAGAGTTTTGTTCTGAATTTTTACAAGGAATTGAATCACTTGGGTGGCGATCATCGAAAAATATGACGTCTCTGACCATTGATCGCCCGATGTCTGCCATCGATTATATAAAACCTACTAGGGATATGATTGATCAAGCTCATCTCTACGTACTTCCTAATGTAGATGAAGTGATTTCATATGTGGATCAACATACTGGAAATGTTGTCTAAATTGAATAAAAAATGGCTTGAAGATGCGTATAATCACAAATTTAGTAGTTGGTTGCGTGATCAAGTAGGACTCACTTTAGAAGTTAGGAGCAATTGTGTATCATCTACATTAAGATGGCTAGCACATGGACCAGGTTTAGAAGTTAACACTGATAATGGGTATATGATTAATGGTATTTAATATGACACAAAGAAAAGTGATGATAATAGAAGCATGCAAAACAGTGGAGTCATGATAACAACTCAAACTATACAAGTAAGCAATTCTAAAGACAAAAATCCAATTATATCAAATATGACTTTTTTGGGTATAATTCAAGAAATTTGGGAGCTTGATTATTATAGTTTTATAGTTGTCTTATTCAAATATGATTGGGTGGATAAAAATGAGGACTTAAGTAAGACAACATTGGATTTACGATTGTAGATCTTAATCAAATTGGTCATAAATCTGACTCTTTCATAGTGGCCACTCAAGCAAAGCAAGTGTTTTACATCAAAGATCCACTTAATCCTAGTTGGCATGTGGTTTTAACTCGTTCTTAGAGAATAGTAGAAGAAAATGATAATGATGTAGTTGATATCAGTGAAGATTGTGGTTATGGTGTTAGACATATGTTGCCCGATATTATTGATGATGACTCGACCACATACATTAGAAGTGATTGTGGGGGTATATGGATTAATAAATAGGTTTGTGTTATGTTGTTTTATTACTTATATTATTTTTTATATTATCGTAATTTTAACTTACATTCTTTCTTATGCAGATTCATATTAAGTCTGACTTCGTGAGTGATGATATCCACGAGGAGAACATTTTCGTTCGTCAGAACCAATCTACTAGAAGCATCACAGTAATGCATGAGCTTGTACAAGCTAGGTTGTCTGGTGAATGCCTCGTTGTTCAGTATAATCATAAGGGTCAGGAAATTGGCGGGAATGGTAGTAAATTACAAAGTTACATCGGAACTCTTGTTAGATAATCTATACCTCTAACATGTAGTGATATGAAGAAAGATGTCTCTAATGACCTGAAAGAAAAAAAATATGCGACTGCCTAGAGGTAAAACTTTTGATAAGCTCCAAGGTTGCATGGTTTTACAAAGCTAGAGGTCCTACTAGGATCCTTGTAAAAACTCACAAATATGGAAAAACTCAACACTTGATCCCAACCAAGAGTTAAGTTAGAATGGTGAATACACTCTTAGATCTCACTTAGAACCTATGATGGTCACTCTTAGATCCTAAGACAACTCACTCCAGAATTAGTTTGATCAAGAATAATCCAATGAATTGATTTTACATTCAAATCTAAAGCAAGATTTGAAAAAGACAACACCAAATTGGGTAAAGAAAACTTAAAGTTTGATATCAATATTCTCCCAAAATGAGGTATTACAAGCCCTTTTTCAGGCCAAAATTTCGTGCATGGCTTGGAATACAAAAGGTCTCAAAAAGTTCTTAAATGCACTTTGTGTAAAATAAGACCTAGGAAACCAAAAGTCAATTGTACATCAATTGAGGGGCTTAAATGCTAGACAAAAGGGTAGATTTGATTTAAATTCACCTAACAAACTCATCTAAAAAGTCTTAAGCAATTATGAGCTCGTTTGACAAAATTTAAACTTAAAAAGAACCAAAATAAGAAATCTAGAAAAACTAGTATTTAAAATTATGCATTGTAAGTTATACAACTATAAAATCTTCTTTTTCTTGTTTCATGTAGTTTCTCCTTCATGAACATTCTAGTTGGTGGATAGATTCATATCATGAATACTATATTAGTCATATAAATATAAATATACATTAGATATAATGTATTACTAATCTACAATTTTATTGTCTTCAGATGTCGTTTGTGTTGGATCCTAGATCCAGACACAAGGTTATGTTATCAACGTCAAAGAAATTCATGATGTTTAGATACAATCTTACAAAAGACATCAAGAAATATCATAATAAACGTCCTGAGCTTCTTGCACCACCGCCTTGTTTATATGAGTTCATCCTAAGAGATCAATGGGATTATTTTGTTAAAGAACGATTGTCTGAAACATTTAAGGAACTTACACATGTTCTATTTTTATAGTAATGAAAAACGACTAACATTTGCATATATGTCATACATACAGAAAAAAGTGAAGAATGATCAGAGAAGCAATCTCGTCTTAAATGTCCTCACCGTATATCAAGGAAGGGATATGCTAAGTTGGCTATAGAGTTAGTAAGTAACAGTAATTATAGTCTCTTAAGTTTTATCTATATCTTATTAGTACTCATTTCATATACTCTAACGTGATGTAGATTTTATCATAGGCCCTAAATGATTCCACTGATCCATCATATCCCTCAACACTATGGATCAAAGCCCGAAAAAAAGAGATTATAGACCCAGACACTATCGAAAAAAGTAGTCGAAATTTTATGTTCATGATTATTATTGTACTTAAAGTTTTTCACATTTAGTATAAAATTTAATAAAATATTGTTTGGTTACAGGATAATCTTCATCAGTTACATCGGGATGTAGATATTTTAATTGATGTATTTGGCATACCGGAGCATCGACAGCGTGTTAGAGGAATGAGTCAATTTATTGTCCAATCCTTATACTTCAATTACGATCGTCGAAGTACTACAAATGTCGATGATAAAAGTGCTCAACGATTCAAAACTGCAAGTGTTGGCAGTAATATCTCTACGATGCATGGCCATGTTGTCCAACTAGTGGGAGAAGTTGGCATCGGAGATGATTTCGAAGTTAGAGTTGAAGATGATGTCGAAGTTGGCTTCGAAGATGATGTCGAGTTGGCGTCAGAGAGGATATGCGAGGGCTAGTCGAAGAGCCCATCACTAATTTAGAGGAGGTACGTTTAATATATTATCTAATTTAAGTGTATGTATGTATTAATATATAAGTTGTTTTAAGTAATGTCTTTTTTAATGGGTATGACATGTCAACTTGCCCTTGAATCCATAGATAACATTGTTGCAATTGGAACAATGTATGAATCAAGAGGTCCATTTAGAAAAATACATGCATGTATATTGGGAAGTACAATGTGCGGGTGATGGTTGATAAGATTGTACATGCCAATAAAAATTTGGACATGCCTATTCTTTTGAGCAAGCAAGCCATCAACACATTCGTTTCATGGCCTCGTGCGTGGGTGATAACTTAGATTGCCCTAAAAAAAGGTATAAATGTATATTTAAGAAGTATATATTTATCTTACATGCATGATTATGCAAATACTTAAAACTTTTATCACAACATTCTAAGTTTGGGCGTTGGAAGAATGGTCATTCATAGAAAGATTTGTCACAACCTTCTGTATTGAATAAAGGTAAGAAGGTTTTTTCAGCAGAGTCCTAATATTAACAACAATCATACGGAACAATGCTCCCCCACATTGTTGAAATCAGAGTATGGTTATGCACTAAGGAACATGGACCCAAAAGAGATAATACAAATTTCCACACCGCCAAACTTGTTCGGGTCTCAATAATTTTACATTCTTAATCGTGACGACATCATCCAATATATGAAGATGAATGAAATTGGCTTTTATGCCATCTTGACATACATAGTGTTATAACCTAAAAATATTCCGAAAGATTCGGAAGAGATCGGGACCCGAACAAAGACAAGGGAGCCAATGCCGACCCCCCAGGGTCGGTCAAATGAAGGCATCGACCCCCAAGGGGTCGCCCAAAGTCATTGCCGACCCTCAGGGGTCGGCCACGCGAGGGGTCGGCCAACCCCCCGGGGGTCGGCCACACCCTCGGCGACCCCCCTGGTTGGCCAAATGGAGGCCATAACACCCCAGGGGTCGGCCAAGTCCATTTCCGACCCCTTGGGGGTCGGCCTTGCCATCATCGACCCCCGAGGGTCGGCTAAATGGAGGTCACAACCCCTCGGGCTCGGCCAAGTCTATTTTCATCCCCCGGGGTCGGCCAAACAAGTCCGACTCCCTCGGGAGTCAGCTAAGAAAGGCCAGGACCCCCTCGGGGTCGGCCCTTACAACCTTACCCTTCTCGGGTCCAGCAACGAGTAGGTCCATCCGAGTGGATGGGCCGTGGAGGTCAGGACTCTCCGAAGAGTCGACCGAGTCCAAGTAACATTTGGAGGCATTGCACCCCGTGGCGTCTCCCGTTATAAAGAGTAGGTCGGCCCCATTGGGTCGACCGTGGAGGTCAGGACTCTCCGAAGAGTCGATCGAGTCCAGAATTAAAACCGTTACACCTCTAAAGGGTAACAGTCAGGAGTTATGCCGATATTCATACCCGGCTTAATGGCGGACATTTCTAAACGGCCGACCGTTACATCGCCATAAGTGAGCCGCAGCAGTTACAAGGCCGGCTGCTATAAAAGTCAATTCATTCCTCCATTTGAAGGGGCGATTCCTAAGCTAAGTTCCCTTAAGCCGTTCTTTGTGCTTTAAACTATTATCCTAATTTCGTTTCTGACTTAGGCATCGGAGGCCTTGTGGCTCACACCACACCGGTGTGTCCTAAATTTACTTTTTTGCAGGCCCTTTCGTCCTCATCTAAATAAATTTTACTGTTGATAATTTGTTGACCATTTTTCGGTATCAACACATAGTGTAAGTAAAACAATTGATTTAAAAATTATTTACTAATTTCTATGTTTCTTATCAATAATATTTAATAAATTTACTTTCAGGTTCATATGGAAATCATATGATGAGACTATACTGAGTAATTGTCTTGTATGTGACCACGCTAGTTTTGCCTATTTCAAAGGCATAAATGAAGAAAGTTGTTTGAGTTTGGCAAATAGGTTGAGCATGATGAAGAACATGAATCAAAGAGTAATATTTCCTTACAACACCGGGTACGGTTTGTTACCTTAATTTTTGTAAAAATATAATTTCTTTTTAATTTACATAAATGATTGTTAAAAAATATTTGTTTAATTATAGTAGGCGACATTGGATTTTGGTAGTCATACTTTCGTCAGAAAATTCGGTGTAAGTCCTAAATTCTTTAAATCATAAGGAGATAGATAAAGATTTGCAAAAACTTGTAAATATGTAAGTTTTTATATAAAAATGTTATAATATAATATTCAATGAGTATTTTTTTATTATCCAAATATGGAATCTCGTACACTTCGTAAGTGCATATCGAATGTGGAAAATAAAACACTCTCTCACTCGTACTCCACTGATATGAAAATGTGTGAGGTAAAGTAGATTCCAGCGTTTTTTGTTTAATATTTTTTTTCATAAGTGAAATTTTTTGGACTAATGATAATCGAAATTATACTAGTAATGCCCTCGTCAATTATAATCAATAGAGTGCGAATTCTATGTTCAGTTGTACATATGCGAGATTATCACCAACATCAATACACACATCAAGAAATTGATACGATTTCTTTCTATATATATATTTCAATGTAATGTATAAATTGTTAACTCTATTTTATATTAACTTTATATTCCTATCTCAATATTTGTAGTTCAACACCCTAAATAACTACACGCAAGAAGATATTGACGTTGTAAGATTGGAGTGGGCAAGCTATATAGGTAGTCATTTACTAATTATAAAGTAGTAGTTGTTCAATTACTTAATTGATATGATTGTGTAAAAAGATAAGATTGTGTACATTAAGAATAGATTTTGGAGGGACAAAGTCCCATTGTGATTATTGGAGTCTCATTGTGATTATTATTGATGTCATTTTTCTATTAGAATTGATCTGTACAGATTAACAGGTTTTGAGAATAATAATATACAGTTGTTATGCTGCTAAAATTTTGAAGGAAAAGTTTTAGTTTTTATAGAGTATAGTTTAAGGGTTGAAAGAAGAGTGATGCATATTTAGAGTTACAATTAGTTTAAGGATGAAATGAGTTAGGTGTTAAGGAGGTTAAAAGGAGTTTACGTTTTGAAGGTGAAGAATAAGATTTGGGGAGATTGTAAAATGAAGTTTTTAAAGTTAGAGAATTGAGTTTGAAAGTTTGGAGGATTTTACATAAAGGCAAATCTAACAACTTTTTTTTTAAAAAATAAAAATAATTTTAGATGTCAAGTACAATAGATGTGATGATCGGGGCACATGATAGGGCAAGATTTTTTTTGAACAATAAATGAGGATAGAATAGATGACGGACACAATAGATGGCTTGCAAAATAAAGGGCGGACATAATAGATGGCTGACACAAAAGATGACTGACACAGAAGATGTCTGACACAATAGATTGCTTGCAGAAAAGATGGCTGACACAATAGATGACTTGTAGAAAAGATGGTAGGCACAAAAGATGGGGCATTGACCACCATCTATTGTACCCGCCATCTTAACATAAGATGTCGCTTGAATAGATGACGGTCACATACCCGCCATCTTTTAGTATAGATGGAGGGCACCGACCGCCATCTATACCCTTTTATTCATCCTTGACCATTTGTTGGAATTCTTGAGTTTGCCTGGTGTCTGATATAATTACTTTGTTATTAATTCCATGGTTGAATTCTTATAAAGGGTGGACCAAGCTATGTGGTTTGTAAATTTATTCTTTTGCTAAGTTAGACTACCTTTGTACCATTATACCAAACTCAGGAGTTCCCCATTTGTGTAATAGAGGTTTGACTATTTGACCAACCATTAATAAAATGTGACTTTCTTGTAATTGGTCATTTAAATCCTTGTTAGTCTTGAATGATTGCCTCAAGCTTTGTAATGTTCAAAAGAGACTCCTTTGGCTGAGTTTGTCCAGTTTGACCATCTTTGAATGGTCAACCGAGTTGATCAAGTCCCGAGACCCAAACACTCGTTTTTCAAAGTTTGGTTCATTTTGTTAACTTCAATGTCTTGAGTCCATTTTTAATTGTCTTAGGTGCTAATTCTAACTCGTTTATTCGTTAGGATCATATTCAAGTATCGGTCTTTACATGCATCAGGGTAAGTAAGGTCTCTACTTTTATCCTTTGAAAACTTGGGTCCTTACAGTGAGTTTGAGTAAGGTCTATAGTTTTATCCTTTGAGAACTATGGCCGTTGCAGTTTTAATTAGCAAATTTCGGCCAGCCATCTACATGAGTTTCTTTATTAATTGATTTGAGGGAAAAAGTTAATAAAAGATCTGCTAATCATTTTCATTGAATCAAGGTAGAACTCTTGCATGTTTAAAGCAAGTTTAGAGATAATCACCTTATTAATGTGTACGTTGCACTACATTAATTTTTGTGGCTTGAAGCAAGAGCTCAAGTTATTGTTAATGACAACGAAAGCTAATCATGAAAGCCTTCGCCTTACCATAAGTTACATTGAAGCGAAGCGAGATAACTTTTCCAATTCCTTAACTAACGCCTTGTTTCTCAATTGATTAATTCTCCTAAGATCTTACCTCTTGTTAGTTGTTTTTAGTTATTTACTTATAGCATTTTACTTAGTTTATGCATAAAAACCCTCAAACCATTTTCTCTATTACCCAACTAACTCCTAAGTTAAGATAGCTAATTGGGTTCACATTAGTGAAACGATAAAATACATTTTCTACTTGATGTAAAGTTTGATTGTGTATACTTGCACAAAATTGATTGCGAATGCTTTTTTGCTTCGATTAATTATAAATATCATTCACCATGATAGTTTTAACCATTCACACTTGCTTAGTTTGCATCAGTTGCTTGTATGCATGCCTTGATTTTTGCATAAAACATGTCATATTCATGCATCATAAATATGTATTAACTATATTGGATATATTTTAGGAATTTGATTTTATATTTAGGATTGTTTAGCATGTAAATCACACAATAAATAATAATTATTTATTTCTATGATTATGTTGAATGTATGGATTGTGTTATATTTGAAAAATGGTTTTTCAAAGTATAACAAAGAAAAATCGGCTATAAAAATGAATATATTCTTTTAAAATGATTGAAAAAAAAGGTAGAGGTAGAACCTAATAATTCATAAAAATGATTAGAATTAATAAGATTAATTGTCATCACTTGCATCTTTAGTTAATAAGGATAATTAATGAGCAATTTGATTTTGTGAGGATTGTTCAAAAGAAAATCCTGTCTAAGAAATGTTATGTCGAAGATTAGAGGTATTTAAGATGACTGTTTATAGAACACCTCTATTTGGGAAGGCGATTTGGGAGTTGACACGACAAAAAATTATAGATCACTTTGTACAAGCTCTAATAATGTGGTTAGGTTTTGGCGTAATAACTTGCCAATTCACATTAAAATCATTCTAACTAAGATAGGTATAAGATTGAGACGAAGATGAACAAGATTAGCCTAGTTCATCTTGAAAAATTATCCACTTGCTCCGTATGTAGAATTTTCTTTTAGTAATTTTTTTTATTGGTCATCTTCCATCTTTAACAATTTTAAAGAACACAAGTATGAATAACATAATACTCACATTAAAATTTAACCATAACTTTGATTCCAAATTCTAAATTTTACAATCTTCGTATCAAAATTCATATAATTTAATTTTCTACGAATTCATGAGGTTATTATTAATTACCATAAACGATAAAAATTACCTAGAGCTAAAAACTCCATTAATAACTACCAAAATAAGGAAGAGGCAAAAATAGCTCTCATATCAAATGTTACATGCAACAAAATTTGTTAAAATGTGATTAAAGTTAATCATCAAAAGAAAAAAAAATAAATTGAGCATACCTCCTGCCATTGTTTTGGTAATCGAGATCAAAGTCAATCATTACCTCAAATAACGAGACTAACACACCAACAAACACCAACACAATAAAGTTCTTGATTCTTCCACATTCTCACTCTTCCTAACTCAAAATGGTGTGATTTTCTCAATAGAACAGTAGACATAGAAGATCAAAAACTAAAGTGGAAAATACAGAGTTTAGTACGATTCTCTTGTGTTCATTTCTCTACCATATTTATCTTCTACCATTAACGAAACAATAAAAGTAAATAAAAGGTGGGTGGTTAAATTATGATGGGAGTTACATAGATCATGGGTGACTAAACATCAGAAAAATTTATTAAAAAATGAATAAAATAAAAAACAAATCCAAACAAATAAAAAATATAGTCGATGGAAAATTTGGGGTGTGAAGGTATATGTGACATTAAGTTAAAACATACATGGTTACCCCGAGTGGTACGATATGAATATCTATCTCAAAAAAAAATAAAATAAATAAACTGAAAAGATATAAATAATATTGATAAGGAGAATTATGATGGGAGTTACGCTTAGATCATGGTCAAAGGGTATAAGCTTATTTTGGCATTACGATTAATTTATCTATTAAATTGACCCACTTAATTTTAGTTTGTATCTTACATACTTTTTGTAAAAAAAATAAATGATATATGGTGTTGTTTCGAATATCACCTGAGAGGTGGCGATGATATTGAAATGGTTTTCTTCGCAGGTTCCTGAGACTGTTGAAGAACAAAGAAATAATTAGCTTTTGAGGTTAATTTGTTGGACTATCTTTTCTCAATTATGGTACGTACATGCTTTTTATAATAAACATTTTGTCATCCATTTAGCGGACAGTGGAAAAGGACCCCTCAACTTTTATTAACTACTTTGCTTTGCTAAATAATCATAAAAATTTATTTGTTATAATCTTCAGTTTTCTCTCAGTTGAGATGTTTTTCCTTCTGTTGGATGAAATCTGGACCGTTCGTTGGGATTCAATGAAGATCGTGTGAACACTAGGATCTCGAAACCACACGTATGAATTCAGTACACACAATCCTGCTTGGTTGTACAGGTTTCGTCGGCTCCTCTGAACCAGCCCGCCCCGGCCCACCGGTCTAACTAACTCATGTTCACATTATACATTGTCTCACGCCAGATATTTCCTCCCAACACTTTTTTCATTTAGTTGCTTCTGTGTATCTTCTCAAATTTGTATTTAATCTATAAATGTATAATTGTTCTGTTTAGTTACTCTATATGATCTCTATTTGATAGTAATTTTATTATAAATAGTAATTTTATTTATGCATTCAATTGTCTCCGTTAAATAATATATGTTTGATATATATTTTTTAAATGGTTCTTTGAAATAACAATGACAAACATTAGACTACTCCAATCATTAATATTTTGTAGATTTTCTAATATATCAAAAAATTGATATTTTAATAAAGAAAAGGGAATTTTTTATGAATAGTAAAAGAAGAAAAAAATTGTCAACAAAAATTTATGTAGATGCCAATTTTTTTTTTTTTTTTTTAAAAAAGCAAAAACAGATTCACGTTAAATTATTGCCACAAAATTAATAGAATTAA
The DNA here is from genome assembly GCA_037832605.1 of Cyclanthera cordifolia. Lineage (NCBI taxonomy): Eukaryota > Viridiplantae > Streptophyta > Magnoliopsida > Cucurbitales > Cucurbitaceae > Cyclanthera > Cyclanthera cordifolia. Next base: position 16,752 of record JBBMEG010026106.1, read on the forward strand.
ATCAAGTGAACATGTGAAACTGCTAAATTTCAATCACGTGAAACCGTTATGGTTCGATGGAGTAAACTTAAAACAAATAGATTTCAATCAACTTAAATATTTTCATATTTTTCTTGTATATAATATTTTTGCAAACTTGATATAAATAAAATAGGAATGGTATAGTTTGCAATCTAGAACAAATTTCCTAAATAAAAGGAGACTTTCATGAGTGTAAAAAAAAAAAAAAAAAAATCTACAAATATCCAAATTTTAGAAGAAAAAAAAAATCAAATATTGCAAGTGAAATAAGCAAAACTTACATACTTTAATTAATTGAAATTTATAGGCTTCAATCAAGTGAACTTGAAGCTGATTTACTTTCTTCAATTAAAAATTTTCATATTTTAATTTTAGAAAGTTGCTCTAACTAAGATAGGGATATCATAATTTACTATCTTTGACAAATTTCCTAAATAACTTATTGAAACTAATTCTAAACCCCAAAAATAGCCATAATTAAAAGAGAAAAACATACCTCTCACGAATGAGGAGACTTAAAACTTTTATGAGTCACATATTTTAGTTTTTCATGAAAAAATGATATTAAATTAAAATTAAAAGAAAATCATGCAGCAAAGATAGTGCTAGTGCCACACTGTTCCTAAATATATACAATCTCTACATTTACGAAGAGACAAGTTTTTTTCTAATCATATCATATTATGTCAACGCGTGACTTAAGAAGAGAATCATTTTTAGACGATTTTTACCTAGTCGAATTTTAAATTTACAAATATATCATTAATTAATATATTTATATAATTAAATTAGGATACGAAAATTTTCTTCTCACTTTCTTACTCCCGTCCATCCTCCAAACTCTCACTTTTTTTTTTATATTAAAATTTCACTTTATTTAAATAACAAATTTTCACCTTATTTTTTCTAAATTTCTTTTATTAATTAACTATAGACTTTCTTTCTTTCCATTCTAATTTTTACATGGAGATTTTGCATGTAATATAAAATACAATAAAAATAGTATGTATAGCACGTATTAAAACTAATTGCACCTCTAACATAAAACATGGTGGCCAAGATAAAAAGATCAAAATGCCCACGTTTAGAGGCATTGCCGAAATACACACACATTTGAAGTCCATATTTCATGAGGTTTCTATCCATTTTTATGTAGTATATTACTTACTTTAACTATAGTCTATCATTTTAATCACATGATTCTAAGTTCCCAACTTTTCATAATTTTTCATTCTTTATAACTTTTCCATTCTCTGTTTTTCAAACAAATTTTTATTCTCCTCTTTCAAAAATATCTTTTTATATCCATCTCTTCAAACTCTTCCTATTCTCCACTTTTCTTTCCCTCAATCACTCTTCTTCAATCCTTTGATTCTCTCAATCTCTTCAACATTTCGATTCTCTTGTTTATCTTCTAAGTTTCAATTTTCTCATTCTTCTTTAATCACTGTTCTTTGAAGAAGCATGTTCAACCAAGCACATTACGTTCCAACCCTAATCAATCCATTGAACAAGCAACATTCGAAGAAGCACGTTCAACAAAGTCATTTTAACCCTAATCAATACTTACACTTTTGCTCATTCGCTAATTAGTTTCGATTCTTCTATTTCATCTATTGCATGTTGAGTTCCTTAGTTAATTCTACTATTTCAAGAAACATTTCGTGCAATTTTGATAAAAATTGATACTTACACTTTTGCTTGATCACCAGTTTTGAAAAAACAATCAATTTCAACCTAATCAGGATTTCAACCATAATCAGTACTTCTGTTCTTGTATATTTATTGTATGAAACAATTGAAATGATTTTCTGATGTTTGTCTATTCCACTCTTAATAGTTTTAGAGTAATTGGTTGTATACAACTGTTGAGATGATTTCACTTTTGCTTCATCAAACATTGATATTTCAATCGATTTATGTGAACTTGAAATGCATTTGTTACGAGAGAAAAACCAGAGAACTATTTTCTGATGAATTTTATTACATGATTCTGTTCATGATTTAAATTAATTTAATTTAACTTTCTTATAGTTCTTGTATATCAATTGTATGAAAATTGTTGAGATGATTGTATCGATTGTATGAACTATTTTCCGTTGAGATAAATCAATTTACTTCATGGATGTTATGTAAGATTCATTTATATCAGTTTTCTATGTTAGGTGAGAACTATTTTTTGGTGCGTTTTTTCATGTTACGTGCAAGAAACATATCTTCATTTATATTCAATTAGTTTTCTTTATTCATTTGATTAAATTTAAATGTTGATTGTTGAAAAACTATCAATAGCTAATAAACTCTAAATGATAGAAAGTAATCATATGAAACAGATCGAATAGTTTATTTGTATTGATTGGATTGTTTATGTTGACTAATTCAAAATAGTTCGAAAGTAATTGAGTTTAATATGTTTAAACAGATGGAAAAAAGAAGACTTGTTAAAGGAAAGATATCTTCATCTAAGAAGATGAAAAAATCAAAGTACAGAAAAAAGGGAAGCTCTTAATTGGAAAAAAATGAACTGAATCATCAAGTAAAAATAAACAATGTATAATAGATTAGAAGTTATAGACCACATTAAAATCAACCTAAGTGATGTTGAGTTAGAAATTTTTAGAATGGAGCCATTCGACACGTCGTAGACATTAAAGCAACCTAACTCCCTATCCAATTGCTTCACACTTTGCTTTAAGGCAATGTGAAACAACAAAGAAGGTTACTTTGTCATTCAATCTCGAAGGAAATCTTATCGAATTTGGAATAAAAGAATTATGCATTGTAACATGTCTAATTGTGAAGAGTTTTTTGTGGAAGAAGTTTATGAAGACTCTAAGAGTGAGCTAAAAAATACATTCGTTAAGAATGTAGGTTTTGTTGATAAAAACAAATTAGTCGTTGCCTTTAGTCTTCTATCACAAGTGTAACCTTTTCAAATAAATTCTTAAAAATGAAATTCGTCAATCTTTATCTTCCAGAGTGTTTGCTACTCCCTAGACAACCTCACAACAAAATCAACCATAATCATTTTAAAATATTAGATGATGAAGTTAAGTTTCAACATTTCCTGCGGGATAGAGTGTTTCAATTTCACTCTAGAATATTTTTAGAAATGCAACAAAAATAATGGATAGTCAATTTCCCTCAAGGATTCCCCTTGGTACTCATATTTTCGGTCTTAGAAGTAATTCCATTATTGGTAGAAAAATGGAAGAGCAAAGAAAATTGAAACAACAGGGCCTAGAATGACAGGATGGGAAATTCATTATTCAGAAGATTGGAAGACATTGAATGACACAAATTTTTAGGCTGTAGATCAGGTAAACTTCTATATTCATCAATGTTTCAAAATACATTCAATAAGAAAAATGAAAATTGTTTTAATTGATTGGTTTCAATCAGATTACTGATTATCTTCAATAAGTTTAATTCATTAAAGTAAATCACTTAGCTAGTTGAAATGCAATCATTGAAACTGATAAAAAACAATAACTTAATTGATTGAAGCCAACTAGTGAAGTATTCAGTTCAGTGATTGACTTCAATCAATTTAGTGATTGTATTGAATCGGTTCATTGATCACCAGATTGAAATCAACAAGATAACATATTTAAAATAAAATAAAAACTTAATTCCTATCGTGTTCTTGTAGTTTTCAGTCAAGGAATTGGTGGCAACCGAAAGAGAGATTGAATCCCCAAATTTAAAAATTTTGATAGATAGAGAAGAGAAGAAGAGGAAGTAAAGAAAAAAAAAAGACGAGGAAAGAAAAAAAATAGAAAAGAAAGAAAGTGAGAAACGAAAGAAGAAAGAAGGGAAGAAGAAAAAAAAAATGGTGGAGGTTGAGAGGGAAGATGAGGGACAAGTAAAAAAAAACACGATAAGAGACAAAGTATCTTCGCTCAAGAAGAATTTTTAAAATATCAAAAGGAGTTGAAAAAATGTCATGCCAAAATTATGAAAATGTTGAAGATATTAATAGAAGAAAATAATGGTAGACCTTCTGAAAAACAACAATATCGAGAGAAGAATGTACCATCATCTATCCGTTTTGATTAGATTAGTATAATTATAGATGTAAATAAGATTGTTGATTACATAAGTGCCTATGTAGAAAAGGTAATTTAAAATTTCATTCATTCAATAAATTTATTTATTTATTATTTCATCCATAATTTTAACTTCATGCTTACATAGATGGAAAGTAATCAAAAGGATGTTGTTGAAGAAGTTGCTTAAGTAGAAAGTGTACCATTGGAAAACAAGTTGATGGGTGCGTATAATTCATTGTTATATAAACTTTATTGAAGTTCATTTGTTAAAAGTTCGCTGATTGAAGCCCATAAATTCAGTGATAGAAGTCTATCAGTGAGCTAATTGAAGTTCATAAGTTCATGGATTGAAGTCCATCAGTTCAATGTTTGAAGTCCATCAATGAACAGATTGAAGTTCATAAGAAAAATGATTGAAGTTCATTAGTGAAACTTATGAAGGAACCTCAATCAACAAATTGTTTGATGAACTTAATTGATTAAAAGTTAATCATTAACTATTTTTGGATTGAAGGAAGGATAAGCTAATGA
>JBBMEG010026116.1:8581-24103 GCA_037832605.1 Cyclanthera cordifolia
TCTGACGTGTCTTTCTTTCTGATTTTTTTGTTATTTATTTTTCATTAAATAATATTGTAGAAGAGAGATTCAAACGTGATTAAAATAATATTAAAGAGTATTTTAAATTAATATTTACTAAATATTTTTAAAAAAATTACAATTAAATAAGTTTTTTATGATAATCATTATTTTTAAATAAATAAAATAAAATTTTATTATAAATACTAATTTAAATATTTTTAAAAACTACTTTCAAATAAACGTTTAATTTTAATCATTATTTCTAAATATTTAAAATAAAAATTCATTCTAAACATTCATAAAAATTACCTTTTTTTGTTGTAATTATTACTAATCATTACTTTAAGTACTCAAAATAAATACTCGTTCTAAATATGGATTTTAAATATTTTTAAAAAATATTTCAAACAATCTTTTGAATGTAATCATTACTTTTAAATATTCAAAATAAATCATCGTTATAAATACTACTTTTAAATATTTTTAAAATTTCAATCAAAATATCTCCTAGCATTTGTTACATTTTGATATTCAACTTTATCATTCGTTTAGTTTTAGTCTAAAAACTTATAATCTCTAAATTTAGTCCCTCCCCCGTTTGATTAAATTTAAAAATAGTCCTTGTCTTCATTTTTATTTTTCTCTCACTTCCATCTTTCTTCTTCCCTTTCTCTGTTTCTCTCACTTCAAATCCACCTATCTTTTTTCTCTATCCTTCAACATTTTCTTTTTCTTTCAAATCTATGAGATACCCTTGGTAAATTGATGATGTCGTAACAAAATAACTTTTTTTTTTCTTTTTTTTTTAAGAAAACATATATTAACCGAGAACAACAAAGACAATCCTTCTCCAAACAAGAGGCCATCAAGGGGGAGGGCCCCTTCAAAAGAAAGATCTCTCCTCCAAAAGAGAAGGGAAAAAGTTCCAAACGATAGACTGCTCACCTGAACTTTTAACAAGCGAATCAACCACCATGTTACAAGATCTATTACAATATAAGAAATGCACATTCCCAAGTCTACTGGAAAGGTAATCAATAACAACAACAATGTTACTAAATTCAGAAAGGTTCCTATCGCTGCCCACCAAAGCTTGGATCACCTCTAACGCATCAGACTCAACCAACAACGGATGAATCCAACGCCGAGCATTTAAAAAATTCTTCATCCCTTCTTTAATGGCCACTCCCTCGAGCACTTTAATCGAGCAATTCCTAAATTCGGATTTAGAGCCAGCCATAATCGGGAAGCCCCTACAATTGCGCATGATCCAGCCAATCATACCATCTCTCGATCTTGGACACACCGCAGCGTCAGCATTAAACTTCCAGCAACCTAGGGGCGGGACAACCCACTTCTTGACCCTAGACTCGGCCACTCTACCAATGGATCTTGCATAACCTGAAAATGAAACACAATGAACATTATTGGCTTTCACAACACTAGACTGGAGGTTATGAAACACATTCGAAAACTTTTTTTATAACAAAATCATTCCTACTGTTCCACAACCTCCAGATAATAATCAAAGCTTTAAACCTATCATTTTTATGGAATATTCTCGAACAAAGGCCTTCCAAAAAATCAATTCATTTCTCCACCTTCAAAAAGAATTCCTTAAAGTCTACAAACCAAGGAAAAATATCCTTCCAAATCTTTATAGAAAGGTTGCACTCCTTAATAATATGCATGTTCGACTCACACCTCTTCGAACACAAGGGACGACAAGTATTGATATCAACACCTCGACCATAAATGTTACATTCAGAAGAGATAGCGTTTGCGATAACATTCCACGCCCCGAGTTTAATTTTCGGAGAAACTTGAATATTCCATAAGCTATCCCACACGGAATCAGTAGCCTCACCCCCATAAGAGGACGGCCTACCTTTATCCGCTAAGTCCTTAGCCCGCTGATAAGCGTTTTTAACCGAAAAATGCCCCTTAGGACAATGGTTCCAAATGATTTCATCTTTTCTGCCCGACTCGCAAAGCGGCATACTAAGAATCACCTCGGCATCAACCCCACATAAGTTATTCCTAACCACGTCCTCTCTCCATCTACCTCTCTCATCGATAAGCTTAGACACTCTTATGCCCTCCCAATCTCCAGCAACCCTAACCACAAAAGGATTTCCAATCCTGGATCGTCACCAATCCCAATCGAAGTCCCATCACCTACTTTCCATCTATACCCTTGCTCAAACAACTCTCTTCCCCACAAAATGCTACGCCAAGCATACGAAGGATTGCTCCCTAACTCAGCTTTCAAGAAGACCCCGTCCTTAAAATACTTACCAGCAAGTATTTACTGATCAAACTATCAGGATTTTTCAAAATTCTCCAACTGTGCTTGACCAACATAGCTTGATTAAACAAATTAAGGTTCCTGGACCCCAGACCCCATCATTTTTCCTCCTACACATATTCTTCCAAGCAACCCAATGAGCTTTACAAACTTTTGAAATGTTATTTGCTGTATAAGTTTTGTATATTTAGTTTGGATTTGCACTTAATCTATACATTAGAATCCACTTACCGAACTAAATAATCCTAAGTAGAAATAGTATACTTTTTATATTATTTTGTTATTTGAGTCATCTGTTTGAGATATTAATTTTCTTATTTTTCGTTATTTGAATATCTACGAACTTAAAACAAACAGAAAATAAGAAAGAGGAGAGGTCATCCAAACATCCCTAAATCTTAAAAGTATTTAAAATTAGTATTTATAATTATAATTTATTTTGAGTATTTAAAAATAATGATTGCATTCAAGAATTTGTTTGGACGTAGTTTATAAAAATATTTAAAATTAGTATCTATAAAGAGATTTAATTTATTTTGAATATTTATAAGTAATTATTGCAAGTCAAACATTTGTTTGTACGTAATTTTTAAGAGTATTATGATTGCGTCAAAATCCAGTTTAGAGCTAATTTTTGTAGGAGTATTTAGTAGATACTACTTCAAAACACTCTTTCAAACTCTCGTAACAAATGCCTTATAGTGTGAGGGAGAAAAATGCAAGCGAGTTATTGTTCAAGTTAACTTAGGTTATTTAAATTGTAAATAAACTATACTCCGTTTCTATTTTTCTCTTTCATATATCTATTTTTTTTAGTACGGTTGGATTAAGAGATTACAAATATCGATTAGGATCCAACCAATTATACTGGTGTGAACTGAATTACCTCTAAACAATAAAATCAATGCGCTACTGATCCTTACAATACACTTCTCTTTCGTATATGTATTGATTCTTCTACGAGCATGCTTTGAACAATAAGGAGGAACATAAAGAAAATATATATCTTGATCTGCAGTCATTTTATTGATTACTAATTTTATTTTTATTTTTTAAATTTTCCTCCTCTCTTATTTTTTTTCTTTTCTTTTATTTTGTTTCTGCCCTAATCAAACACGTTCTTCTTATTTTTGTTATAGATTGGTTTGATGAATATGCTAGCTTCTAATTATTTCTCCAACATAACCAATATTGAATAAGATACACAAATTTATATTGTTATTTTTCAATTGGGATAATTGGAGAATCATTAAAACATACATACTTGAATCATTTTTATGCATGCATATATAGCTTAAAATTAAAATTAAAAAAATAAATATTAAATAAGTTACTTAGTTAGTTACATTATTTGGTGGTAATTCATATGTATTTTTTCATTTAATATCGTTCTTGTCTAGAATTGATTAATTGTATGAGTAATTAAATATGAATAATTATTTAAAGTAATTTTGAATTATTAAATAATATTAATAAGTTTTATAAACTTATCAAAGATCTTAACCACTTAAAAAAAAAAAACTTAACCAACACTCTCCCCGATTTTCTTCAGTTCATTCCCTTTCTTCACAATTATAAATTAAAGTTTGCGACTTTGAACCAAAATTAAGAAAAAGAAAAAGAGAAAAGAGGACTTAAATGATTTCCGCTGTGGTCAAACGCAACCACTAATTTCTAATTATAAAGAAAAAAAGCCCAAAAAAGAACCATTAAACCGCAATCTACACCACACGCCCTTCTTCTTCCTCTTCTTCTTCGTCAATCTCTCTTTCTAAACTTCCCGATCGACTCACTGAGTCACACCCACTGATCCATTTCTTTCCACCTCGGGGATTCAGAGCATTCATGCTCTGACTCTCCTCTATAACCTTCACTCGCCTCTTCAATTCCTCTTCTCTACCAACTGCAATGGCCTCCTCCGTCATTCAGGTATTTGATCTGTTCATATTCAATCTTCGTTGACTCCGTTCAATTCTATTTGAATTTTATCATCGTTTGTTCGTTTTGTTTTGTTTTGTTTTCTTAGGGTTTTTCCAAGTCGCTTGCCATGACTGTGCTCTCCGAGATCGGGGACAAAACATTCTTTGCTGCTGCGGTTAGTTGATGTCTATGAATTTCTGTTTTCTTAAAAAAATTCTTTTGATTAATCTGTTCTTAGTGTCTTCTTGTATACGGTATGTGTTTTTAATTCGAAAGTTGACATGGAATGGAATAAAAAATTGTCTGAGAATCACGTTTTGTACTTAATCGGCTACCCAGTGCAATTGGTGACCTATTCGAGTCCCACACAAGGAGGGAATTTCGTTTTCCTTTTTTTTTCGAGGACAAATTCTATTCTTACGGATCTTACTATTCCTTTCTGGTAAAAGAAGAGTAAAAGGTAAAAGTAGTCGTTTATGGTGTGGATCTTCTGCCCTTACTAAATGAATTTGTTTAATGGCGTTCCTCCTTTTGCTGTCTGTTTCCCCCAATGTTTTTCCCACTTTCACAAAGTTGGTTGAAGCTTTTCTTTGAATACATTCGTTCATGATGTATTGGATATAGACAAATGAGAATAACGCACTTTTATATTGTTTTATTGAAACATTTTAATAACTTTTTGACACGTTTTGGTACTGAAAATAATGTTTTATTCTTAATAGAGATGGATAACAGAATGATACTGCCATACTTGTATATGTTATTAACTAACTAGATTGAAAAGTGGCGACTCATATTGGGAGTTGATGCATTTCAGTTAAATAATTTGGAAGTAGCTGGTGTAAATATTGTACTTTGCATGGTTAGTGCACTTTTAAGTTAAATAGTTCTCTGTGTATATTTTTTTAGAAGAATATGAATAGCGGACCTTGTTGGTGCAAGCACTGCAGTTTCTTTTGACATTGTAGTATCATAGAATCATGGATTTTGGAATCATATATTCGGTTTTATATGTTATGTGAAAGACCTAGGTCATTGTTAGTGGTCGTGGAGGACATTTAGCACTGTATGATTTGTTTTAGAGGGGGGGTTTCTTCTACTAAGATTAACTGCCAAAGCCTTCTGCTTCAACTATCTACTGTAATTTTTTGATGCATCTCTTTACTTGTATTTTCCTAATAGTTTTCTGTGGACGAAAAGTGATTTGTCTTTTCTTTTTCTTGTGTAAATATCAACATTAACTGTTCACTTTCTCTTGTTTTTAATCCTCTTTTTAAAGATTATGGCAATGCGGCATCCAAGGAGACTTGTCTTGTCTGGTTGTCTGTCAGCTTTGATTGTAAGTATGTTTGTCAAAAGTTACAATTCATTGTTTCTACACTGCATGTGCCTTCACTAACTTCCCACGGTTAGGTCAATGCATCCAACTTACCCAGTATTTTCTGTTGTTAAGGTGATGACCATTCTTTCTGCTCTGGTTGGCTGGGCTGCGCCAAATTTGGTAAGAAAACTGATTGCTCGAATTGAATACTTTGTACTTGCCTGTTTATTTTTCTCTTCCTACGTGGGTTTGGACAAGTGACAATTGTAAGTGCTTCTTCTCTATGCATGCAGTGTACATGTTATTTTACATATGTATTTGTTTTTCTTTGATAAGTATTGTGGTGTACAAGAATAGTAGATTTGCAATCTTGAAGAGCGTCTTAGATGAAGGCAATTATAAAGTAGAAATAACGTCTTGATATGTTATGTGGTATTGATACGTTGTAGTACTAACACATTTCATCTAAAAGCATTATTTTAAACAAACAAATTGAGAGTTTGAAACTTGAAATGGTAAAGTGCTTCTTTGAGCTCTTGATATCATCCTCAACAATTTAGCTACTATCTTTCTTATTCTTAAGCCAAAATGCTGGCCTTTCTTTGGTTTCGTTAAACAAACAATCATTTTTGGTTCCTCTAAGGTCACTTTCTTCCCTAGTTATTCTTTGCACAGTGATGTACTCTAATTTTATGCAGATCTCACGTAAATGGACTCATCATGTAACAACGCTATTGTTCCTTGGTTTTGGACTGTGGTCTCTATGGGATGCATTTAATAATGGAGGGTAATGATTTCTTTTTTATTTTATATTTATTATCCCTTTATTAAATATTAATTTCAGTTCTCTGTGCACGTAAGTAACTATATAAACAACGTCTTCATTGACTGTTTTGTTTATAATTTATTGATAGGGATTCTGAAGAACTGGCTGAAGTTGAAGCAAAGTTGGTCAGTTTTTAAATTAAAACTAAAATTTTTTAAAATTGTTATTTTTAAATCACTCCTGCACACGGTCAGATGGGATTCCGTGTCTTTACTCAGTTTCTCTTGTGCTTAGGATGCTGATTTGAAGGCTAACAAAAAAGGTTCCAAAGATAGCAATAAGGTAGGTTTATGGAATACATCCTCTTACTCCTTATTAACTATCACCCAATTTAGTCATTTCACAAAGTTTACCTTGTTCTGTTGTGTTAATAGAAAGAATTCAACTCAACATCTTTTAAGGATTCGGGAGGGTTCCTAGATGTATGATGTGAGCCTGCTTGCAGATACTCATTTTTTCACTTCTTTACTCATTTGATGACGCACATATCCTTTTGTTTCTCTCACAGGCAATACCCACCTCCAAATTATTACAACGTTTTGTGTTTTGATTTCAAATGAACATAGACTAGCTATGCTAATAACTTGATTTAGAGATGGACGTGATTGTCCTGAGTATAGTGGAGCAAGACTTCGATTTCCAGATTTCCAAAAAGAAAAAAAAAAAAAAAACTATGCTAAGACGATTGAGAGTTTAGAATCCCATTTGCGGATCATCGATACAAGTCTCTGCCTCTCTCTAAATTGAATATTATTCTTATCATTTTATTATGGGATAAACACTTGATGAATTTCTTGTCTAGTTACAGAAGTGAAGAGAAACTCTAGTATTTCAATTTCCATTTAGGGATTGGCATGTTGAAATTGCAGATATATGAGATACTTACATGGTTGATTGAAATCATAAAACTTAACCATCATGGCAATTGGCAGGTTGACGATGATGTGAAGAAGCACAATCGCTCAATTATCTTGCAATTCTTGTCACCAATATATTTAAAGGTTATATTTTTCTATCCAATGACAATTCAGTCAAATGTAGCCAAAAAATTTATTAACCCTTCAACTTCTTCCTTGACTTTCTGCAGGCATTTTCCATTACCTTTTTTGGCGAGTGGGGTGACAAGAGTCAGGTTAGAATCGCTACTGAGAATAATCATTTGTATGTAACTTTAGATCTTGTTCACTCCTAAGTACTGCAATTTGACTGCCTTTGTCAGCTAGCGACTATTGGCTTAGCTGCGGATGAAGACCCACTAGGTGTTGTTCTTGGTGGAATTTTGTAAGTTGTGCCTACGAAATTATCTTGTGTATGAAATCGGTTCTTCCTGCATGAGTCTGTTCGGATGTTCTTATTGGTTTTTTTATCTTCAATTGACAAGTTTTTCTTATGATTTTTCCCAATAGAGATCCCACTTTGTCCTGTGTGTACAAAACATGTTTTACATTCATCTCTAGAATATAACTGTGTGCATGATACAGCCTCATTGCTTACAATGTTAAATCTCTGTATTTTTACAAGCAAGATTCTTTCAGAAGGTTCGGTATCTTAACCATCTAATGTGCATGTGATTCTTCCCATTCAGGGTGTTTGTTTGCGCAATTGTAGGAAGACAGTTCTTTGATGATTGCATTGCATATTTTGTTTGTCAAGTAATGGCAAGCAACCACCTCCCTAAGTAAAGGTTCAAGTTACTAGATAGCATGTGGTTCCATCTCATAGTCCGCTGATAATGAGAGGAGTAGTCCATTTTTCTAACAAAGGTTGCAAGACCTCCTCACATTTTCAATATATGTTGTCCCCTCACAATTGTGCCTCTTTGGATTCACCAATCTTGTGAATCAGATCCAAATTTTATTTTTATTGGACTGAATACTTGTGTTTGGACTTAATGGGTTTGGTGATACCGTATTAGATAGCATGCAGTTCCACATCTCACCCAATTAGCAAAATGAGTGGAGTAGAGTGATAGGATCTGAACTAGAACGAGATCACTAACATTATATTGAAATACAAAAGAAAAAAAAAAGATAAAGCCTAGTTTGAATAGGACTTGGAACCTTCCCTTTCTCTCTAGAGAATCATCTCTAAGAGCCCTAATGAAATCACTCAAAATATTGCCCCCTTTCCCCTCACACAAGCTCCCTTTTTATAACTAAAATTCCTAACAAACTCTCTAACTATTTTGCTCATATGCCCTCCCGAATATTCTTATTTCATCTAAGGCCCAATCCTAGGAGCTCCTCACTTTTCCAATATGAGATTCTTTACATAATCGTCATTCATCAATGTTGTATTTTTGCTTAAATTATGACACAATTGGCGCTTGTTCTTTTAATTCTTTCATTCTTCTATTTGTGAAAGCTTGGTTCAAATAAACAAAAATGAAAAATTGGACTCTGTTGGATTTTAACTATTATCTGAAAATTATAATGGTTAATTCACCATGAGAGAGAACCAATTTTCGTTGTATGGATTTGTCAGTGTATCTCAAGCTCAATATTAACTATTAAGGCTTTCATGAATATTATCTTCATTGTATACCCTCTAACTTCGTGTCAAATGAATTTTATTTTAAGTTGATCAACTAACTGCTGTTAGCTTTAAATTTTGTTTTAAAGAAAAACTGGAATTTTTATTGCTTACGGAAAGTAATCGGTCTCAATGGGTTTCTACTTTGATCTTGTGGTGATGATAACCTTACTGGATGTGGATAAACAACAGCACAATTAGTCACCTACTTCTTACTGCATTTATCCTGTCACATTCTGTCTATTTGTTAACGTCATCAATAATTTTCTTTCTGGTCAGTTCTGGTATCTGACGGTTCCTTTATTTATTTATTTAATTATATTACTATTATTACTATTTTATGGGTTTGAACCCTCGACACTTTGAAAGATATTGCAGCTCTCAACTTAGCTGAAATTGGTGACTTGGATGTGGTAAATTTTGCATGTATAAAAAAAATAATTTTACTAATTTTTCTTTCAGGGGGCAGGCATTGTGTACAACTGCTGCAGTCCTTGGAGGAAGGAGCTTGGCATCACAAATATCTGAGAAAATAGTACTCAACTCTTGATTTGCTCTTTTCTCATGATATTTAGTTACTGTTATGGTTGTTGAGCAGCAAAATTAAGTCAGATTTTCATTTCCCTTTACAGGTTGCTCTTTCAGGTGGGCTTTTATTCATTGTTTTTGGAATCCAGTCCTTCCTCTCGACTGTGGAGCCGTAATTTTTACAAGCTCGTTATGGTTAGTGATGGTTCTGCCATGTTTTTGGATTTTATTTCTTTCGTTAGTAGGACTTCTTTATTCCTTTTTTAGCACAAAGTAATTAGTTTCCTTTACGGATGGAGTTGGTTAACTAACTTGGAATAAGTGGGTTTAGATCACATTCTTCCTGCTGCCCGGTTATTATGATTGTTCTTTCTATGAGAAATTCAGTTGGGAAACCAATAAGAACCCTGATGAGCTTCTATTTTTTTTCTCCTAAAAAATAGCATTTGGTAGCCCCAAATTAATTGAAAAATCAAACCTTCATCGAGAAAGTATGGAAGAATATGATAAAGACCAAATGGAGGCTAGTTAGCATGAACCTTAGTAGGTGATCATCGGTCGATCAACACCGATTTTGAGCTCAAACTGATGCCGACCACGGACACAAGGGTTCTCTTCCATTGGTTCTCATCGGTTTTGGGGAGGATGGTGACAACGAACGACTGATCAAATTTTATAGTCGTTCAACGAGAACTAAGAGGTCATGGTTCGAGCTCCCAATTCTTGTTGAACTAAAAAATTAGCTGGTTGATTTTCATTGGTTTTGTTAATCCAATGAACTAAAATAAAAATATGTGAGAAAGGGAGAAGGAATAACACATTAGACAGTGTGTCACTTTGTGCAAAAAAGTCACTGTAGATCTGGATCACCTTATTTGCGTTGTGAGATGGCAGTTTATGCGTGGACCAATTTTCAAGGAGTTCAGATTCGGTCAAGTTAGACAGTTACATTGCAGTGACAGGTTGATGGAGTTGCTTTCTTCCCATTCCTATAGTGAGAAAGTAACCTTTTTGTGGCAAATTGGAGTGTGACATTCTGTGGGGCTTTGAGGGAGAGAAGCAATAGAATTTTTAGAGGGATAGAAAAATTGTGAACCTAACTGACCGAATACAACTTTCATATCCAGGATCTCCATTTATAACAAAAACCTTTCTTAGCTTGAACTTTATCTAAGAAATTCCATCCAGGTGTTAAAAATCGTGAACCTAACTGACCGAAAAATCGTATGCCTTCTCAAAGTCTGCTTTGAAAATTTCACCCTCCTTTTTTCTAGATCTACAATCCTCAACTGTTTTGTTACAATCCTCGATTGTTTTATTACAATCCTCAATTGTTTTATTATTAATAAGAGCTTGATCTAAATTTGTCTACCAGCTGCATTTTATTTTTAGCTCTCTATTTTTATGGATGCTGTTTTCATTTTGGTTGTTCTTGGTAGAAGCACTCTCCCTATTTTATCGTATTACTCTTTTTCCACCCTCCTTGCTATGAAAGGTCTCTTTTAATAGCCTCCTGGCTCTTCTCTTTTATTTTCACAATGAAATAGTTTCTTATTCCTAAAAAAAAGAAATGGGTCTACCAGCTTAGTAAGCCATAAGATTTTGGCAATTATCTTATAAATGCTTGTCATAAGACTGTAACTGATTGGCCTAAAGTCACAATCCTTGTTTGCTAGCAACATTGAACCTTTTATGGAAGGACCAACATTTTAAGATCACGTATTATGTTTTGAAAGAGACGCTGAAGGGAGGAGAAGTGCAACTATTAATTGCACCAACATTTTAAGATCACGTACTATGTTTTAAGATCACGTATTATATTTTTAGCGTTGGAGTTTATATTTTTCTGAGTGGTGATTGAATAAAATTGTAGACTTTCCCAATTCACATCCCTGTATTGCAAGCAACATTGAACCTCTTACACAAAAATGAGCTACATTAACCCTTAATTAAACCCAAGCAAAACTTTATAAACCTAAGCATAACTGCATGATCTTGACTCCATCACTTAGGTCTCACAGGCGCATCACTTGGTTTCTCTTAGGGGTATCTCACTAATTCTCTCACTCAGCCTATTCAGAGTTTAGGGCTGCCATGACAATGTTGTTCGAGAGAGAGGGTGGAGAGTTGGGAAGTCTATAATGAGCATTTAAAATAAATACAGAATTTATTGCTAAAAATAATAACTTACTACTCTAAAATTCGGAACTTCTTCCCTCACCTTTAGGGTGGTTGAGAGACTTGTGAGAAGCTACATACTAATTATGGTAAAGCTTACACTATTTCGTATATTTTATAAGCAAGAAAAGACCTGTTCTCCTCCATTCAAGTCCATGTTTCTTTGGCTCTTATTAAAGAGATGCCAACCAAAATGGTCTTGCAGCTTGAGATAATTAGCTTTCTCCTCGGTATAAATGCGGCAAACACCTAGCCTGCTCTTAAGAGCTTGGAAGCGACTAACACTAAAAGTTCTATTTTTTGAAAAAAAACACACTTAGCTTAAAACTACAAAGTGTCTATGTAAATTAAATCAAACCAAAAACAAACATGAAAAAACAGGGGCCAGTCAAGTGAGCTTTACAAATAGAAAGCAAAGAGAGGGAGGAAAAACTGAAAGGGCAATACATGAGAGAACGGTAAAATCAAACTCCCTGTCTGCAAATATTATACTAAAAAACCTGTCATCAACAGTAGACAAATGATGGGCTTTGACAAGGAACACCATAGAAAAGGATATTTTCTCCTGGGACATGGTTAAAGTATTTTCTCCTCTCAGATGCAATGTACGGTGTACCGGTTGCACTTCCTTTTGAGTATCTACGTGCAACACTTGTCAGACGCTCCGACACTCATTGGCCATGTATCAACATAGATGTGTTAGAAGACCCTAGTTAAGCAAATTAAATATCTTTCAACTTCCCCAACATTTTTTAGACAGTTAAATATTCGAAATAGATGCATGATAATATATGACAAAACTAATATATTTTGATTAAAGTATCTAACTTATTTTTAAGTACTAAATATATTGACCTAGGGGATGTTTGGATTGAGATGGTAAAAGTATTTAGAATTAGTATTTGAATGACAATTTGTTTTGAGTATTTAAAAAGTAATGATTGCAGTAAAAAACTTCTTTGGACGAGAATTTATTTTGCATATTTAGAAGTAATGATTAATAATGATTGCAGTAAAAAACTTGTTTGAATATAGTTTTTAAGAGTATTTAGAATTATTAGTTTGAATGAGAATTTATTTTGAGTATTTCGAAGTAATGATTAGTAATGATTATAATAAAAAGTTTGTTTGGATGTAGTTTTGAAGAGTATTTAGAATGATGATTTATTTCGAGTGTTTAGAAGCAATGATTGCAGTCAAAACCTTTTTGGATGTAGATTTTTTTAAGGAGTATTTAGTAAATACTATTTTTAAATACTTAATCCAAACATCCCTAGAGTTTCTGGATTTTTCTTTTTTCTTTTGTAATATTACTTTTTCTGCAGTATGAGTGTCAATTTATTATTTATATTTGTAATATTCTTTCTTTATTAGTATATGCCATGTTAACATAAATTGACTTGCAGCTTGAGTTAACCAACCGATGCCAAAATGAGTTTGTGATTAACATTTAAGAGTAGTATTAGGTGGAGTACCATTTCATTTTTATAAAGTATCCTTAAGATACCTAATAGTATATTTAGAATTTTTAAAGCACACCAATGTTGATGTCACCAAATACCAAGCTTTTTTTTTTCTTTAAAAGTCATTCCAAATTCACCTATGGTAGTCTCAAAATTTGGCACATTTGATCTTGAGTCACTGTTTCTGTTGCAGGTACAGGAGGAGGGTTGCGCTGAATCGTTGCCGAACTTCCGCTCTCGATATTGGCCATCTGTGGGCGAACTTAAGAACCATTTAAGAGCCAATTACATGTTTTACCAGTTAGTATTAGTAGTAATACTTGATGATAGACGTGGTTGCTCTAGTTATTTTTTCTTATATAGTGTGAAGTTCTTCGTAGTTAATTGGGATGTGTCCCAAAAAAAATTGAACTGTTTGTTCTACAGATATAGTGTTAGGTATAATATATCTCAGCAGCAACGCATTAAGGTAATTTTATCAAATGTTTTTAGATAAGTTCAAAATAAAGATGTTTAGATTCAACTTTGGACTCTCGACCTTGATATATACCTTTATTCATTAAGTTTTCTTTCACTAATAGGACATAATGTTTTTTTTTTCTACCGCTTGTTCTATTGAAGATAGCCGCTGATGGACTTCGATCCAATTCTCTACTGTGGTAGAAGCGGAAGACTTATACTCAGGCTGCCGAAGACCTTACCACAGTTGGTTTGTTTCTGGTTTTGCAATATTGCTTATAATCACAATGAATTACTCTAGTGGACTAGATATCACAAGTAGATGTACAATAAGCAGAGATAAAGAATTCGAAATATGGACACGGAGACACGCTATTATTTAAAATAGAGGACATGGATAAGTCAAAGATACGTTATTTATTATTATTATATATATATATATATAATTAGATTTTAAAAATCACATTTACAATATTATTTTTTTACAATTAACTTAGTTGCATGAGTTAATTTAAATCCAACAAAAGATATATTTTCATTATTCTTTAAATGTTTACTAAAAGTTCACAAATGCCGTCTCATTATCAGTGTCATTCATCACTTGAAATAAGTCTTAAATGATGTATTTGTGATGTGTCTCAATTTTGTTAAAAGAAAAAAAAAAAAAAAAAGAAGTTAGGGGTTTAGTTTCAATTTGGTTTTTATGTTTCAAAATTTAACAATTTTATCTTTTATATTTCAATAGCGCTCACTTTTTGGTTTTTAGGTTTGAAGTCTACTTTAAAGTTTGTCCCTATATTACAAAATTGAACACTTTTGCCTCATATTTCATTATGCTCACTTTTAATTTTTGTGTATTTTTTTAGTTTATTAAAAAAAAATTCATATCAAAAGTGCAATAATCAATTTATTAATATATTAGAATTTAACATTATTTTAGTCAATAGTCAATTTATTAATAATCAATTGAGCTTTAATGAAATATAATGAGTAAAATTATTCGATTTTGAAATATCCCAAATATAAATTAGACTCCAAAGGCTTAAAATAAATATTTCTCTAAATACTTACGATTTTCTTAATAATAAATAAAATTGCAATAGGAAAGGTAGGATTGATGGCCATTTAATCTAATTATTAGCTTTTCATGAGAACCATAATTAAAAAAAAAAAGAAATCATATGCTAAAAGAAAAGAAAATTTTTAGTTGCTTATGGGCAAATTATAAATATATTTGATCAAATAAAATTGATAAAATTATTTCCTTCCTTCTTTCTTTTTAGTACAAAATTTGATAAAATCAATCAAAATATACATTTTTAGTCTTATGTTTGGGTTTAATTTCTATTTGATTTTTATGTTTCAATAATGTTCCATTTTAATTATTGAGATAATTAAAGATTAGCTACGATATATAATGTTATGACTATTTTTTTTTAAATATCAATATATTAATAAAATTATTATTTGAATTTTTACGCGAATTTGATTTTTAAAAGAAAATAAGCATAAAAGTAAACTAAAAAACACACCTGAATTTAAAGTGAGTATTATTGAAATATCATAAATAAAAATGTCAATTTTGAAACATAAGACTTAAAGTGAGCATTATTATTAAAATATTAAGAGTAAAAATGTTCAATTTTAAAACATAAGGACCAAGCTGAAACTAAGCTCCAAACTTAGTGACTAAAAAGATATGTGATAGTTTGACAAATGAATAATATAAATATAATAAATATTCTTATTTCTTCTTCAAAAAAAATTTCGTGGATGCTCTGTTTTTTCTCTCTTTTCACTTTTTCTCAGTTGTTTCAAGTAAGAGACATATCTTGAACAATTTTAAGATAGTATTAGCTTAAGATAGAAACAACATATACAACTTTAGGCTGCATCATTTGAATCCCTAGTGTTGTGACATAAAATATGGCCCGGAAGTCTCGGAAGAGGCCGGGACCCGAACAAAGGACAAAAGGACCAAAAG
>JBBMEG010026127.1:0-24103 GCA_037832605.1 Cyclanthera cordifolia
ATATATATCTAGATGGTAAACAAAGAAAGAATATTAAATGTTTTCCAAATATTAAAAAACAAGGAAGAAAGAATATATAAACTTGCAAAACGGACAAACAATGTATTTGTCTCACTTTTTATTTTCTAAATTATTGTTGGATGACACCTAAAAATAAGAATGATTATGTTTGATTCCTTGCCTTTAATGTTTACAACTACTTTCCGCCATTATTGATTCTTGTGTTTTAGCTTTTTAAGAAATACATAATTATTTGCATTTACAAGATAAATATATATACACTATGTCGATGGAACAAACTATTTAATTTTTTAAAGGGGAAGCGGTCGAGGTCAAGGCTCCCTTAAGAGCCGGCAGAGTCAAGTGACAACTGGATCTACCGATAACGATCACGAGTTACATCGAAAGTGAGCAACCCCCTGAGGGAAGCAAGTCATGGAGGTCAGGGTTGATCGAGTCCAAAGTCAGTCTCTAAGGGGACGGTCGAAGGTGAACACCCCCTAAAGGTGGATAGTCGTTGGAGTCATAGCTCTCTTAAGAGCCAATCGAGTCTAAGTAACATCCTAGGTCGTTGCACCCGTAAGGGGTAACATCCTGGAGTTACACCGAGAAGAGCCACACCTTTAAGGGGTCGGCTAAGGAGTTAAGGACCTGAAAATGTTGGCCGAATCGAAGTAACCCCCGAGACAAGACAGTTACATCTCTCAAGTATAACAGTTACAGGTTATGTTGGTATTCATTCTTGGCTTAATGGCTGACATTACAAACGGCTGACCATTAAGCCATCATTGTGTGAGCTGCAGCTGTTATGAGTCCGACTGCTATAAAATGTCAAGTCATCCTCCATTTGCATCCAAGCTAATCTAGACTGAAATATATTACTAAGCTTTGTAAACCATTGCTAAGCTCTTAATATCTCTCTCTAAAATACTCTTAAAACACCCTACTAACTTAGGCATCAGAGGCCATATGGCTCACACCACATCGGTTTGCCTAATTTTTGTTATTTTGTAGAAAAAATCGTCCTCGATAAACAAATTGTATCGTTGATACCAGTTGACAATTATTTGGCATCAACAATATATTTCATGTAAAATTAAACCAAGTTAAAACACAAAAAATAATAGATAAACTAATAATATATTTATAATTTAAATTTTTGTGTGATTTTTTTTCAATAGTTTTAGATTTGTTTCACATTTAGTGGTTGAATCGAATGGTTGAATCGAAAGATAGTTCATTTTATCCTTATAACTTAACAACACATAATTATATGATTAAAGAAAACAACTACACGTGATTATATTAGTACTTTTCATTATATAAATTTTAAGATATCTATTTTAATTTTTAAGCATTCAAAATATTAATCGTTTAATTTTTTTAAAATTTTATCATTTAATATTCACATTATTACAATTTGTAGGATAGATAACGAACATCAATCGATATTTTAGAGAAAAGATATCATACTTTTTTTTACCCTAGGTTCTTATCTTAAATACATGAATGAAATATAGACATAAAAAAAATCCAGGACATTTCTGAATAACAATATCTTTTATTTAAATAAGAAACATAAAACATAATTCATAATTGAAATAAGTAACACATGCGTAAATATAGTTCATCTAGAAGAATAAACATAAGACACTAAGTATAGTTCATCTACAAGAATAAACATAAGACACTAAGTATAGTTCATCTACAAGAATAAACATAAGACATAAGACTTAGATGATGCAACATATCTACCTGGTTATCCATTTCGTTACAACTCATGACTACATGTGATAATCCCTATTAGGAAATGGTTAGTTATTTACTCAGTTAGGATCCTCAACATGAAATCATTATGAACACATATATATAAGAGTAGATAACACATAACATCAAACATCTAAAGAAAGATTCTGATCGAGACTTCTATGAGTTGTTTAATGGTCGATAAAAAAGACCAAAATACCTTATAGGATCCAATGACTCCCTTGAGCAATATGGATAACCAATACTAGAGAGAGTATCCCAACAAGTAGAGCAACCTGACGATCTTCAGGTCTTATACGCTTGTAGTGAGGTGATGGTAACAACATAACTCATAGTAGGATATCGTCCATGCACTCCTAAAATTATAGTGAGACACCTAAGTTACAATCAAGCAAACTCCACAATGTAGGGTTGATCGGTCAGTAGTCTGATCTCTTGACAATACTACAAGAATGATATTTTACTCATCTGGCACCTAATCAATAATCATTATCCGACAGTTGTTTCAATGCCACATTTTCCTTAAACACCAACTCGTGCTATAAAATCATAAGATCAGCCATGGGAATAACCATATCACGTGTAAAATATAAGTTTCCCTATGGAACGTACTCAGACATGCATATTAAGATAAGAACTTAAAGCAGCTTTACATGCTTGTCCTAATCTAGATAACCATACGATAATAAGACAGATCAATCAATCATATCATCACTTCAACAATCACACAAATGCATTAAGATATTCCAGAATCATTTAGACCTAACGCATGCTCATAATTTAACTATGGGTACTTGAGCAGAAGTAATAAGAGTTACCTTATTTTGACCGAATTCCACTAAAAATAATTATGGAAACTTTACATGAAATATTTTGAAGTCCTATAATAAACTTTGACTTGAAAAAAGCAAAAAAGTCAAAACCAATATCTTAAACTGTCAAAATAAAATTTAGGGCATCAAAACTACCAAACCAACTCAAATTATCCAAGATGAATCTCCAGTGGGCCGAGGTGTAGTGTAAGGCTCGCGAGAGTCCATGGATGCATCTTTAAGAGAAAGATCCACATGACTCCTTAATATCCATAGGCTCGAAGACATGAATCTCGAATGAACAAAAACTCTCCTTGAATTTAGAAAAGGCTCTTACAATTTGAGAATTCAAGACATGACAGAAGTTTCGGAGGATGGATCGTAAAATGGCGAGGTTGGCTCAAAGCAAAATCATGCAGCAATGTGGTTCGAAAGGAACTTCCCATAACTCATGAATTGCTAAATAACAGAATGACAGGGATTTCTTCAGACTTTTTGATAGAATTCGTCATCGCTTAGACGAAGTTTCAAATGAAATAAGGGCACCAATCTCGACGCAGTAGCAATGCAAATCCTTAGATTTTTTCAATGAGCCCCATGGTGCGTGCAAAGTTTGCAAAAAGAAATCTTGACTCAAACCTCTAACCCTTTAGACATTAGGTTAACACTCGTTGAGCTATTGTTTTAGTTGGTTTATTCCATTTTTTTTTAGTTTAAGTACAATGCAAGAATTCGAACTTATGACATATTGATCATGACAATACATTTATGCCACTAAACGTTAACTCTTTTTGTTACTACGATAAATAAATATTTTTGCCAATAAAAGTAGTAGTTTAATGACATTCGTGTAGATGCACTGACCAAGAGGTCATGAGTTCGAATTGTGATGGAATTAGTAGAGTTTTGTTTTTTATGATTTTTTTAAATAAAAAGATAATATCTCTTTATTTGTTTATTATTTCATCTCAAATAATCATATTTATGTTTATAACATTCTTTGCTAATATTATTCATTTCATTTATTTTTATTATTCAACATAATAAATTTTTCTCGTAAACAAGTTAAAGCAGCAAAGCTCGTGTTTGTAATGATATTACCTCTTAGAGAGCTTCAAATACAACTCATTATATCATTATTACTCTTAAAAACTTTGCAAATTATCTCATTTGATGACAATTAATATGATAATTAAAAAAATTAATGCCTCTTTATTTTTTAATTATTTCAAATCTCAAATATTATATTTATGTTTATACCATTCATTGTTAATATTATTCATTTCATTTATTTTTTATTTTATTTTTAGTATTTTTATTTATTGTCTTAATGATTTTTGTTATGATATGAACTTTATTTTATGTTTTAAAGAATTGGTTGAAAACTTTGCAAATTATTTGATCTGGTGACAATTAATAAATTAAAGGATATTATGTTAGATGAATTTGTATAAATAAAAACTTAGAAATAAAACAAAATTTTGTATAAATAAAAACTTAGAAATAAAACAAAATGGACTAATCATATTTTTAAAAACATGATATTATGTGAATGGGAATCTATTTCAATTAAATTACTTTAAACCTAGTGTTATTAGATAGATAAAATAAATATTAAAAAAGCTTTTAAAACAAAAAAAATACAATGATTATGATTTTTTTTTTGCTTATATTATTTATTTTATTTTTCATTTTTATTTTATTTTATTTTATTTGTTGTCATGATCCTTTTATGGTATGAATTTTATTTTATAATTTAAAAAGTCACATGAAAACATTGCAAATTAAATGATTTGATAACAATTAGTGAATTAATAATATTATATCAGATGAATACAAAAAAATATGTAATACCATAATTAAAGAAGAGAAAGGTCAAGGTTAAATGTTGACCAAGTTTGCTCGACTTCGTTTTGGTTAGGATCAAAGCGACGTTGTTGAGTGCGGCGCATAGTGGCTGACTCATGCTTAAACGACGCGATTTTCTTTTCTAAAGGAAATGACGTCGTCTCGCTCTTCATTTGTTTTTGATTTGTGTAGATGATTCCATTTCTGAGTGGATTATCATCAACAGGTTATAGGAGCTCAAAGCTCGAAGCATTGGGTGATACATACATCACATCTCAACTTAGAGGTAAGTAGCTACGTTTATATATCGTGTACATTCTTATTTGTCGTATGAATGTTCAAGAAGATAGTGCGAGTTGCCAGTTGTGTTGCACTCTTTTAGAGTGATGTATGCATTGTTAAAGGTGGTTTATTGTTTCTTTGAGGAACATATGAGTTGTTAGCATTTTTTCACTCTTGTAAGAGTATAGTGTGTCGTTAGTAGTGTCTCACTTCATTGAAAGTGCGATATAAGGTGCTGGTGATATTTCCAGTGCATGGTGAGTTAATAAACATAATCAACTCATTTGAGGGTGCATGGTGAATTACTGTTGTTTTCACTTTGTTCAGGGTGTCGTGTGAGTTGCTAGAGATGTTTCACTCCTTTGGGAGTGCAGGGTGAAATGATGATGGTAATTCACTTTTTTATGTGTTTAGTGTGACTTGTTAAGTGTGTTGCACTCCTTTGAGAGTGCATGGTGTGTTATTAAAGGTGTTTCACTAATTTGAGAGTGAATGGTGAGTCGTTAAGGGTGTTCGACTCTTTGAGAATATATGGGGGGTTGTTAAGGGTGTCTCACTCATTTGAGAGTGTGGGATGAGTTGCTCATGAAGTTTACTCATTTGAGAGTGTGGGATGAGTTGTTAGTTATGTTTTACCTGTTTAAGCATGTAGTCGTACTTGTATGCCGAAGACATTAAATCACACATGAGCGATACACGAGTATTCGAGGTGTTAGTTAAAACATGTGTTGAATGGTATAATATGAGCCAAGACATGAATCGATATGAATATGTAATTTGTATTGTTGGATGAAGTGTGATAAGTTGTGTGAGTAGATGAATGGTCGGTGTTAAGCGTTTGTACTCAATGGAGTAGGGTGTATGATTGTAGAGCGGTTATGTCATATTTGAGCTTCTTATTCCTCAATGGTGGTTGGAAGAGTAGGGAGTCGAACTTGGTTCTTGGAATTGAGATTGGTTGTTGAACAACTAAGAGGGGTGCTAGTACGACTAGTATGACGACTACTGTGAGATTGATCAAACCAGTAGTTAAAAGATGTGTTAGGACGTACATCCATGAGTGAGTACCTCGTGGTATACAGGTTTTTGTAACCATGAATGTAGGGTGATAATCAGGTTCAAGAGAGTGACCAAGTATGAGTATTGTTATACCGGTTTACCCTAAGTGGTAAGGGTTTATTGTGAAATACCTTAGAGTGGTTTGTAACAAGCAGGATCACCCTTTCTAGTCAAAAATTGTAATTGTAACAACCCAAATATTTATAGCTTTAAAAGTGAATTTATAAGCTTAAATGATTTAAGAAATTAATTAAAGAGAATTGGTTTTATAAATGTAGAATTAATTGAGTTTAATAATTGTGAATTGATAATAAAGGTAAATTCAAATAATGATAATAAAATATTCTTCCCATTGAATTGGTTTCCTTGTAATTGTTTGGTTGGCGAGCATTGTGTATTTTATGTAGAAATAAATAGGCATTTGTTGCGTTGTCATTTAAAAAATATATATATTAAACAATATGAATTAATTGTTAACTTTAAACCTCATTCTTTCTTTTGTTCCAATTAAATCACCGCCTCATCCCCAGAGAAACTCATTCTTTAGAAGTTTCTTATTTTTGTTGGTAGCTTTCATGTCAGTTTCAAATAAGGCTTGGTTGTTTGACGTTTTCCTCGTTCTTCTCTGAAATAATGGCCAAGGCACGTGTTTGATGTGGAATTTTGAGAGTTTTAAAGGAAAGTAGCTAAGAGATCAAAAATATTGTTTTTGTGAAGAACAGTTCCTTTGGTTTGTGATTTTTTTGTATTTTTCTCTGGTAAGTGGTGCTCAAATGGTTTACTTTGTGTATTTTTTTTTTGTTCCTTCGCTTCAAGCATGCTCGGTAGTTAGTTGTCGCAATCATTTTTCTCTTGAGTTGGCATGGATCGTTTTATTTTGCAGCACATCTAGGGGGCATTGTATTGTTAAGGTATAAAATCAAAGTTGATTACTGATGGGGAGTTCATGTAGCATTAGTTCGTCAAAATTGTGAATTGATACTCATATGGCAAGATGAATTATTCCATAATAGTAATAATGTATCTTGGTCATGTTTGGTAAATTTTTTCAAAAGCTTGATTTGTGATTAAATTGGCCTTAACCCATATAAGAATAGAGAATATCGATCATCCTTGACCATCCAAAAGCTCTATGGATTGAGTTAACCAAGCCCGAGACTTGTAAACATTTCTTCAAAGTTTGATCTCGTTTATTAATTTCGACGTCTTGAGTCGCTTTTAATGGTCTTAGGTGCTAGTTCTAACATATCCATTCGATAGGGTCATATTCGAGTATCGGTCTTTGCAGTTCGGTGGATTTAGAGCTTTAGAGCTCGAGTGTTGATTCGGATAGGTAAGGAGATCTTATCCTTAACTTGGGATCTTGTGAGTAATTAAAAGCATGTGTAGGAAAATTTGGGTGCAATTTACTTGATGTTCTGAATTGATTGCTCTATTTGATTATGTGATGTTTACTGGATATTATGCTTTGAACGTTATATATTATGATGAGTTGAATTATAATCTCATGTTAGGCTAGCATGCAATATGTGTTACACCTGTTAGTCCATTAAATTATCTTGATACGAACGTGAACATCATTATTACATTTATACCTATGATAGCCCTCAATCAAGTATGGACACGAAGACCCAAGAGTGGCATAGCCCTATAAGAGCTGCCCTAACACTATAATTATTTATCTGTTGAAGACTTGGGAGTGGCATAGCCCTATAAGGATTTCCTCGACACTGCATTTATTTATATGTTGAAGATTTGGGAGTGGCATAGCCCTATAAGGGTGGCCCCGACACTACAATTTTTTATCTGTTTATGACCCGGGAGGGAGTTGCCCTGGCACTGCAATTATTTATCAGTTGAAAATCCTGGAGTGGCATAGCCCTAGAAGGGTTGCCTCGAAACTACAATTATTTATGTGTTGAAGACCCGAGATTGGCATATCCTATTAGGGGAACCCTGATGTCCCTATTACTATCTATTGAAGACTCAGAACTGCATGGCCCTATTGAGGTCTCCCCCGGGATTATAATTCATCATGCATCATTTAATATCTTGTATCTGCATACCTTTTATTGTATTCATGGTTATACTGATCCTGAGTTAAAGATCATTACTGAGTTTCGGGACTCATCATTTTCATTGTGGATTTCCTCTAGGTACTTGAACCAGGATGCTGACCAGGCTGCTGCATTGACTATAGGAATCATTGCATTGGAGTCTGGAAAAAAATCCTAGCATGTTTTAAATTCAGTGTTTTTAATGACTAAGACTTTGTAAGTTTATTAAATGTTTTTGGGATCCCACTGAATAACCTTCTTCAATAAATGCATCGATTTATCCGTTAAAGGTTTTTTAATAACTAACTTTCATGCAGTAAGGTCTTTGACTTTTATTCTTTGAAAACCTGGGTCCTTACAGTAATGATAGTTATCAGTTAGGGCATGAGTAACATACTTATGTGCTCCATGTGCAGAGGTGTTATACGCTTTAGTTAGGGAACTTAGTGAGTAAATAGTTGTATTCAAATTAAGGTATAAATGTACATGACAGATAAGTTGGTGTGTTGTGAGTGGTTAACAGCCGTGAGATTTTAAGTATAATGGACATGGTTGATTCGTGTTCAGAAGTTACTAGTGTGACCTTGTATCTTCCGCTGATGAATAGTAGTTACTCTGCAGAAAAGCTACTTACTTTGTATAAATATACTCATTTTGGCGATTTTGCTAACTCTGGCTGGTTCTAATAGAATTTTTTCGACGAGATTTGGTTGTGTTCAATAGCCTATGCGTTGTGGTAGCTAAACTAAGATCACATACTAGGTTCTTAGGTTGTTGTCTTTTACTTGTAATTTATTGTATGTTACTTAGAGTTTTTGGTGTGTTACAGTTGGTATCAGAGCATGTTATAAATCCTGTAGATTTTATCTCAAATCAGATGTGAAACGTGTATCAAAACTTTAAAGAGTGAGATGTCTCGTCATCATGTGTTAAAGGAATTATTGTTTTCCTATTTACGCATTACGAAGGGTTCTGAGATTATTGAGAAAACTCTTTAAATGGAGGTATTGTACATCTGCTCGTTGACTGGAAGTAGGCAAGAAGATGTTGATTAGCTCTTACCACAATGTGGGTAGCCTAGGTACAATGTTAGAGTAGATGGCGTATGTGGTGGGGGCATTTATGTCTTGAGTGTGTAGTAGTTAAATGGTGTACATGCTAGGGGTTTGACTAAAAACAAGACATGTAGAGGTTTAATTGCTTTCCTAATGTGTGAGTGTGAGCAAAATAGTACTTCAAAGTTGTGGATGTTTTGCTTTGTGGGTGTGACGTTGGATAGATCGTACCCCAAAGGTGATAGGGTGATGTAAAAAACAAAACAAAACAAAAGTTCTAGCATGTTAATCCGCTAGTATATAAAGGATGAACAATCGAGGGTTGTATGAGGGTGTTAGGATTGTATTGATGTGACGAAGTCATGCGGAAGGGTGTGCGGGATGGGAACGACGTTGTATTTGGTCATCTAGAAGGAAGAAGATGATCTCAGTGAATATATTTTGTTGGAAATAGCAATAAGGGTGATATGAGACAACGAAGGGAAAGCTTGATTGAGAATTGAGACTATGAATAGTGTCAATATGTTGTTGTTTGACAAGAGCTAACGCGACTCAAAACATGTCTTATGCTAGAGGCTAGTGGGTAACCTCTGCTACTTTTATCTTAAATGATATACAAGGTCAATTGGAATTAGTATGTGCGCATCTCACTGGTTTAACGAAGGTAAGAGTTCACATCTAATTGGGAGTTAGTATGGAGGTATTGGATTTATAAGGGTGCTTGGGCACATTGTGAAAGGTGGTATTGAAGTGTTGAGTTTAGGAAACCGCTGGTGAATGCCTTTTTATCGCAATGTATGATGGGTGAACAAAATAAATGAAAGGTTAAGTTGGGTTGATATGTATTTATGAATTAATGTGTGATTTGTTTGGTAGGAGAGTTAAGTTAAGTGTTAGGCAAGTCTCAGAATGTTGGAGTGTGAAGTTATATTGGTGGCAGTGGTTACACCAAATGATGGATAGTGTTATGACAATTTTAACAAAGGGTAGTGTGGCGGTGGAGAGAGAACTGATTCAGATCTAGATAGATTTGATAATAGAGCATAGTGGATGTGGAAGAAGACTAGTGTGAAAATTGTGTTGAATAAAACAAGAAGGAAATAATACGCGATCTTCAATCGAAAATCTTGTGAGAATCTTGTAGGAAACTGTTAGTGTGTAGTAGAGTCATTGTGTGTAATAGCGTGAGTTTAGCAGGATATTTAGTTATGCACTGAGGCGAGTTTGACTAGAGTAGAAAGGTTATCGTTTTCTTGAATTGTCAAAGAAGCGACAATGTTGTTCAAAGGCACCTCTAAATATTGAGGAGAAGTTTGACTAGAGTAGAAAGATGATTGCTTTCTTGAATTATCAAAGAAGTGACGATGTTGTTCAAAGACACCTCTGATTACTGAGGAGAAGTTTACATGTGAATGTTGAGTTTTGACTTGACTCGTTAGTTGGAATGTGGAAATAGGTGCTCTTGGGCTATAACATGTGGCATGTTGTGAATAAGTTCTAGAGAACATCAATTGTTCTCTTCATGTATGGTACTTGCACATCAGTGGTTGAATAAGAAATGCTTGATGTTGATAACTAGACCTTGAATGGTCAGTGGGCCAAAGAAGATGGATATTCTGCGTGTCGGTTTACAGTTCACGGGAGGTGCATAACATTTTTTGTTTTCAATTTGTGCTGTTAGTGATGTTTTCACTTATTCCAAGATGACTGTAAAATAACTTCTAGAGATAAAAATAAATCTTGCAAGCAAACATGTTCTCAAATTTTAGGATGCACTGGAGTTAAGTTGGGGCGGATGGAGATTTTTTTAACCAACTCATAGTCAGGTGCCCGTCCAACATTATGTGTTTGAGCAACTCAACCGAACTCAATCCATATAAATTTCGAGTTGCGTTGAGTTGGGTCTAACATATTTGTTATTTATTTTAGTTTTTAATATAGAAATAACATAATAAAATTCAACTTTATTTTATATTATGATATGTAGATTCTTTTAGGCTTAAACAATAAAAGACTAACAAAAATTAAAAATAGAGATAATATATTTATCTCACAAATACTCTTATTTTAGATTTTTCAATTATTAAAGAAAAAAAATGTTATATTCATGGATAAGTGTTGAACCTTGAATCAAAGAATAAACGACTAATCACTTTATATATATATATATATATGTATGTATATGTATATATATATATATATATGTATATGTATATGTATATATATGTATGTATATGTATATATTCTTTTTTCATATTCCAAAATTTTTGTTATATATATGTATGTATATGTATATATTCTTTTTTCATATTCCAAAATTTTTGTTATAAATAGTTAAATAAAAAAATCTAAAAATATAAACTTTGTGGAAAATTGTAAAAAACCACTCCTTAATCATGGGGTTGGTAACAAGTCCTTAAACTTTTAATTTGAGCAATCACCTTTCCTAAAGTTTGAAAAATGTTGCCATTAACACTCTTAATTAATTTTGAAGAGATTTTTATAGGTGTGAAGAGGATAAAATAGTCCAAAAAATATTTAATCTTTATTTTGTTTCTTTAAAAGTCTATAACTAGAGAAATTCATAACTTCTTAGTTCTTATAAATTTATAATAAAAAATTTGTAAACTAATGAATTTTTTAAATTTATATATTTATAAATTAATGGATATTTAAAAAAAAAACATAGCTATTATATTCCATCAGTTATTTGAAGGGCATGGGGTTAGGAGATGCATCACTCAGGGTTTTATTTAATTATATTATCAATTTGTTTAATATTTTTATTATTATACTGCTGTGAAATATACTATTTTAACCATTAAAAATATTTATTTTAAATAAATTGAGGGCACTTTGATTTTTGGATCAATATAATTCTTAGAACAGTAAAAGAATTTTGTTACTGAAACCTTGGTCTAACTTTTCTTTAAAATATTAATAAACTTATAAATACAATTTACAATTAACAACAAATTTTCTTATTTTAATATTTTGTTATTTTATGTACATATGTTTTTATAACAATTCATGATTTAGAAATTTAAAAAACTTGCAAAATTTTGTTTCTGTTTTTGAAGTATAATCTTTTTTGGGGGAGAACAAAAAATGTTTGGGAGAAATTGGAAACTTAAATTTTAAGAATAATAAATAAAAGATTGAACACCACTCTTATGGGTTTGATATTTGAAAATCGGTATTTGTAATCTCATTCCCAAATATACTAAAACAAAAAGTTTAGGGAATGATTGGATTTGGAAGAGAGGAAGAGGATGAGTTCAATTTTTAGTTTATTTTACAAATATACACATTTAAAAAATCCATTAGTGTACACATTTTTCATTATAAATTTATAAGGGGTAAGAAGTTATGAATTTCTCTACTTATAAGTTTTTAGAGACAGAAAAGAATGATTAAATATTTTTTGGACAATTTTATACTCTTCACTCATATGAAATCTCTTAAAATTAACTTAGAGGTATTAATTGTAACACTTTTCAAACTTTGGGGAGGTGATTGCTCAAATTGAAAGTTTAAGAACTTAATTGTTACAAACATCATGCTTTAGTACTGGTTTATGCAATTTTTCCTATATTTTATCATCACGTTCATAAGATCACACACAATTAATCACAACCATTCTTTTTTATGTTGTTTCGATCTATACATATTTGATACACATGACAATAATTGTACATACATATACAGACCATGTACTAAAATGTTTCACATGCATCTCTTGTTATACATATAAGTACATAATGAAGAACTTAAAGACAAATTAATTATAATTAAAATAAAAAATGAAAATATAGCAAATATAGTGATGAACCTAATTCCTTGAAAATAGGGATTTCACTTGGGGAAGAGAGTTTAAGTCGCACCTTTTGAAATGCTGGTGGGCAGAAATCATAACGAGCTTGATAGGAAGAAATGACCAGACTTGCAACAAACGTGCCATAATCCTCAATGGGAACGAGCACCGCCACATGATGTCGATTGGGCTTCGAAGCAATGGAAGATGGGGTGTTCTTTTCTAAGGTTTTCAAAGCCTCTTCAACTTCTTTTTTGCAATTTTTGGAGGAGATTTTATTTTTCTTTAAAGCAATTTTGAATATTTGGTTTATTGGTACTCACATCCCAATGCAACAATCATCACGAATGCATGGCTCGTCAGGGGTGGGTGTGTACTCCACTTTTTTTTTTTATTATATTTCATTACCCATCACAATTCTCATTAACTTTTTTAGGTATAGATATGTCACGTTTTACCTTACATAGTCATCAACTCAAAATTTAAAATTTATAAATTTAACCGAACATAGAGTTTTTTTCAAGACGGTATACATGGACTATTACATTTTGGCTGAAATCACAACAATTTGTATAAGTATGAACATAATCTTCGTTTTCAAATTTGAAGGTGTTTAATGATAGTGACATCTTCATATACAATAATCATCATAGTGTGCCACGTGTGTACTCTATTTTTTTATAGTTGATTTATGTATCATAATTCTCAAAACTAATTCGAGTAAATGTACGATTATGTACCATGCGCACACGGTTCCATGTTTAAATTTGTTTGGAAACATTCATTTAAATTTGAATTAGTTTGGTTAAAATATACTCCGTGTGTTCTTTTTCATTTTAACTTTTAAATTTTTTTTTGCAGAAGTTGTTACAAAAAAAAAAAAATCTTATTTTATTCATTTTTATCTTTAACAAACCTTTGGAGAACATCAAGTAACCAAAAGTATTATGGTCACTATTATGTTATATACCCATTAATGTTATATTTTTGTTTCTTATAGTGCACGTACTCACCCAAACATCAAGCTCAAATTTACAATTGTTCAACGTCTTTTTCTTTTTAAAATAATGACATAAATTCAAAGTTCTAAAAAAAAAAAAAAAACATTCTTTAAATTATTTTCTCAATTTTAGACATTCCCTAATTGTCTCTTTTTATAATGTATTAATTTCTTTTTTTCTCTTTTATATTCAATCCATGGCCAATATATCTATCAAAAAGAAATAATACATAGCAGTTAACTTACGTATTTTATTAATGTACGTGCGATGCCTGAGTTTTTGAGGCGTAAACCAAGACCACATTCAAATGAGAAAAATCTTTAGAATATTAAAGTCATGTGTAACACCCTAAAATTTTCGGATAGTTTAATCATATAATTAACTTGATATCACAAAAAAGAGTAA
The DNA here is from genome assembly GCA_037832605.1 of Cyclanthera cordifolia. NCBI lineage: Eukaryota > Viridiplantae > Streptophyta > Magnoliopsida > Cucurbitales > Cucurbitaceae > Cyclanthera > Cyclanthera cordifolia. The sequence goes on from JBBMEG010026127.1 coordinate 14,101, forward strand.
TAGTTCAATGACATTAGTGTAAATTCAATGATTAAGAGGTCATAGGTTCAAGCCTCCAACTCCTAATTGTTGTAATCCCAAATGTTCTAAACCCGACATGGTCTTTCCAGCCCCTCCGATCAGTCATCCTGGTAGAGTTCATACGTACCTGTGGAACCTATAGACGCATATAAATATTGGTATTTGACTCTCATTTATTTGAGAGCGATTTTGTAGCCTCTATGCAGGTATAGTTTATCTCCAACCACATCTTCTCCCATTCCGTCTTCTCATCCCGCTATTGCTTCCATTAATTTTCATTTCACAACTTGTTTAACTGAAGTGAAGGTGAATAAGTAAATAGTTTTTGGTCAATTGGACCGAAATACGGTAGTGATGGCCAAAGACAACAACTGGTTCTTCATTTTTTCCGACGAAAAAACCTTAAAACTCGTAATTTTATTTTCTAAATCTCTATTCACAAAATCGAGACAGGATATGTACTCACGAAGAGAAGAATTTTCTAAAGAGGTAAGACAATCTTTTTTTCGTCCCTGACTGCCACACGCTGCCATCGACACCACCATGCTCTAAGCACTGATTCTGATGGAAGTCTATCACCGAATTGATTGAAGGCTATCAAATGAGCTAATGATTGAAGTTATTAATTGAACTACTGATTGAAGACTATCAGTGAACTGATCCAATACTATCAGCACACTGATAGAAATGTGAGTGATAAACTAAGGCAAAAATGATAGAAATGAGTAGGGGTGTACAAAAGAATTGGCAAACTGAGCAACCTGGACTACCGAACCCATATTGTAAGGGTTGAGTTGAGTTATGATTCTATTTGGGTTGGATTGAGTTATGGTTTTCTAATTTTCTTTGAGTTGGGTTGGTTCTAGGATTGACCAATTTCTGGCTCATTCAACCCAACCAAACCCCAATTAATAATTTATACATAAACATATATGTGTGTATGTGAAAAGAGAAATTAATTAATAAGTTAGCATTTTATCATAAATAACATGCATTAATAAAATATGTAATATAGGTTTAAGTACAGTATCATCAATCTTTTATTAATATGTTTATATATTTATGGAGTATGAATTAAGTTTTTATAGAGAAAAATGAGATTAACATAACCCAAGAACTCAACCCAGCCCAACTCAAAAATATAGGATTGTGTTAGGTTACTCTAATGCATAGGGTTAACAGGTTTGAGGATTGACCAACCTCAAACTTTGGGTTGGTCCTAAGAATCCCCTAACCCAATTCAACCCAGACCATGTACACCCCTAGAGATGAGATTGATTGATGCAAAGAAATTTAGTATTGTTACGGGATCACTTTGGTGCTATACATGTAGTTACTTTAAAAATGTGTTATTGATAATATTTATTTGGTTTTTTTTTTTTTTTTTTGCTATACATAAAAATTCCCAAAAAAAATAACCACCTCTAAATTAGTAGTTTTTTATTTATATTATTGTACTAAATTAGTGTTCACGCTACCCACAGGTTAATCTATTTTTTTTATAGGCCATGAGTAAAATAAAATGTATAGACGAGTCCTACCATTTTCTAACTTGCATCATTACAAGGTGCAAACAAATTATATGCTTTTTAATAATTTTATTTATAAAAAAAATTGTGACACTCAACATGATCATTGTAAATCTACATATGGAGAGGTCATCTATTTAAATCTCACCCTTTAAATGTTGTAACCTCAAAAAAAAAAAAAAAGTTACCACTTATTTTTTTTTACTTGTCATTTTTTTGTTTCAATAAGTTAAATTGATTGCAAGTTATCAACTCAATTCAATAATCAAAATTTATTAAATGAACTAATAATTAAAGTTTATCAATTGAAACTAGCAAGGGGAAGAAACCTCTTCAACTACCGATTAAAAGTTATAAATTAATTTGATGAATCTATTAGGAAGTGAGTAAAAAAAGACATTTTAGTCATTGATTTTTTTATTATATACATAAATTTCTTTGATTTTTTTTTTTATAGACAAAAAATGTAGTACCAAAGGTATGTGAGTAGTTTTTACCATTTCCCATTACGTAACCAAAAGTATACAACTTTCAAGACAAACAAAATTTTTTAATCTCTAATAAAATAATAAATGAAATCAAAGTCGTCAAAATTTTCAGTGTTCGTCTTCCCCAAGTTTCCCTTCTATTTCAAACAGTCTCTTCCACACTTTCTAACTCCAAATTTTCCTCTCTAACTTTTCTTCTTCATTAATGGCCGAAACCCAAATCTCTTCTCCCACCACTCCGCTTCATTCCTCCACCTCCGTTTCTAGTTTCCCGATCATCGCCGTCGCCGTCATTGGAATCTGCGCCACCGCGTTTTTACTAGTCAGCTATTACCTCTTCGTCATCAAATGCTGTCTCAATTTGCACCGAATCGAATTCCTCCGCCGGTTTTTCCTCTCACGCCGCCGCGAAGAGACATTAATCCTTCGGCAGCCGGCGGAGCCACGTGGGCTTGACCCGTCGACGATCCAATCAATCCCACTGATCCGTTACAAAAATCTAACAGGCACCGAATGCGCCGTTTGCCTGACGGAATTCCTACCGGAGGAGCAGTTGAGAAAAATTCCGATTTGTCGCCATCTCTTTCATGTTGATTGCATCGACATTTGGCTTCAGAATAATTCCAATTGCCCACTATGTAGAACCAAAATCTCGCTGATTCCGACCGATCGAATCCAACCCACTTCGGATTTGACACCCAATTTCAGCCCCGCCGGCGCCGCCGATGAAGATTTTGTTATGATTGAACTTGGTCGGAATCCCGAGCGCCACCGTTCTCCACCGGGATCGGAGAGGAAGTTTAAGAAGGTTACAAGCATGGGGGATGAGTGTATAGACATGAGGGAGAAGGACGAGGAGTTTATAGTGCAGCCCATCAGAAGGTCGTTTTCGATGGATTCTTCCGGCGACCGGCAGCTGTTTATGGCGGTGCAGGCGGCGGTGCGGCAGAACGGCGGTAGTGAGAATGAGGTTGAGGGTTGCAGTAACAGAGTGCGAAGATCTTTCTTTTCTTTTGGGAGTGGCAGAGGATCTAGAAATGCAGTTTTGCCAATTCAATTTCAACCTTGAAAGTTTCTCTTCTTCTTCTTTTAATTTTTTCTTCTCTCTTCTCTTCTTCCTTTGGGGGTAATTTTTTCATTATTGTAATTTGAAAAATGGAGATGTAATGTAGGATAAGCCATATTGTTGATAGTTGTTTGATTTTGGAAGAAAAACTTAACTTACATTTTCATTCTGATTTCTTAGGAGTTGTTTGTTTTGAATGTTTACCGAGATTTTATAAACGAATTTTTATAATTATTCTATAAAAATGTTATACAAACGAGTTATTATTATAATTTCTTCATTATAATCACAAAAAATAACTTCTCATTTCTAAACACCAAAAATAAATACTCTACAATTTTGCAAACAAACATCCCTTCCCTTCAAATTCTTTGGTGTAGTTTTTCTTTTTTTGTCGTACGCATACATACAAAACTTACGATAAATTCGACACATCTAACTATAATTTGTTTCTTTTAAATGGTAGGTTTGAGTAGCTTCACCAAAAATGTTGATAAAACTTTTTTGGTTTTTTTTTTAAGAAAAGGATTTTCATAAATCAAGCTCGAGTGGCCAAAATACCAATAATCTTCCCCAAGAGAAAAAGACTAGCTAATAGGTGCGCACACTACCTACCAGACATATTGAGAATCTAAAAGAAATTTGGAACTCACAACACAACCTCTAGACACAACTAAGACATGGGCAACCCGATTACCATGCCTACTTACGTGAGAAAAGGAGACATCATCCACACTAGCTGTTAAGTCAAGAATGCATAATCTGATTCGACATTCAAAGAATCTAATTCGACCAAGATATGAGGGATCCCTCTCCAAACCGTTAGCTATTGCATGTAGCTCATTCCTAATAGTGAGAGTTTAAGGCATTAGACCAAACTAAATCTGGAGATCTTCCGAGAATCAACAGCATGAAGTCGACCCTAGTGATCATGGAGTACCCAACCTAAACCCCTAATGTTATGAGCAGATGACCAAGACGCATCGACGATCATCTTTTAGCTGCCCTCCGAGGGGGGGAGACTAGCATGTTACGGGTCTACCAAAGGCTAGTTATAATGATCACAATAATGTAGATGTTGGATTCATAATAGTTTGCCCCGTAAACAGTCTAATAGTCTAACCTCCATCTAATTATTCTTTAAGTCAGCAGAAGAAGGAAATACATTAGGAAGAAAGAACTCCCAGATAGCTTGTAATGATTAGACTGAACGACTCCCATATTTTCCTGAAAGAGTTAAAGAAGAAATCGTATTAATACAATTTGGCAATGATATTACATTTAGTATGGATAACATTGTTTAAAACTTTTCGTGCTACAATTTAAAACATGTTCGTCATTTTGATATTCCGGAAGGATTTCCATAGCCTACAAGATTTTGAGTCATCCTATAAGGAGGCTACGGCCCCCACCACTTGTTAACCAATTAGCTATTTAATAGACTAAAATATTATTTAGATCCTAAATTTTCACATTTGTTTCATTTTTATTTTTTCAAAAAATTAATTTTAATCTCAAAATTGAAAAAAAAACTTAAAATTGGTAGCTATAATAAATTAGAAGTTAATATTAATCAAAATTGGTTCAATAATGTTAATAATTTTTATATCATCAAAGATAAAATGTGAAAATATTTTTAAAATTTATAAAAGATGACTATAATTTTTTTAAACAAAAATAAAGATAAATAAAATATAAGGACAAAATTTAAGCTTTTTTGAAAGTTAAGGGACTGAAACGAAACAAATCTCTAAATTTAGGGACTAAAATTAGACTTTTGAAAGTTTAGATATCTCAAAGTTCAAGACCAAAATTATACTTTTAAAAATTTATGGACCAAAATAAAATAAAAATGAAAGTTGATGGACCAAAATAATATTTTACCCTATTTAATAGCATATCAACCATGCAATATACTATTGACCAAAATGTCTTATAGTCTCCCACCATCATCAACTATTAATTTTTTTCTTAAAAAATTATACTATTATTTTATGTAATCATTAAATGTCGTAAAAATATTTTAATTATTATGAATTGAACTAAACATTTATTTTTTATTTATAACATTTTTTGAACTCCATAATGCTTAACTACTAATTTTATAAGCAAAGTAAGCATAGTTAACCAGAAATTGATATGTTTCATCAACCATCCTTAAATATTTTTTTGTTTTTTAAATCAAACACTCTTAAATATATTAAAAACAGCATCCTAAGTGTTTGATTAAAAAAAAAAAAAAAAATCTGAAACAAAAAGTCATTAAAGGGTTATTTAGAATAAAAGTTAATTAGTTACTTGGAGGTAAATTTGTATGAAATAGTTGCAGCCAATAACTTGTTTGGATAGAGATTTCAATGATTAATTACAGTAATAACTCGTTTTTAGTGTAGATAATATAATTCATTTTGATGTGGATTTTGGTGGAGAAGTTCGATGTGTATTTTGTTTAATTTTATTTATATAGATTTTTTAAGGTTAAAATTTGTGTTTCATCTGTACATTTCTAATTTTCATTAATATTTGTCACTTTGTTTATTTTAATTATTTTATTTTGATTTTTTTAATATTCGAATTATAATTTGTAAATGTATTCAATTATGTAATATTTATCAATTGAATAATTAGTACCAACTTATCGAGTTATTCGTAGGCTAGATTATTATTGGTCAAAATATTATTTTTATCTATTTTTTTTATATATTAGTCATTGTATTTTCAAACTTTTTAATCCATATAAATTGATTTGTCTAATAAATTTCAAGACAATTTTAATCGAAACTGAATTTAATAATATCTAGTAATAAATAAAAAGAAAATTTGATTTGGGTAACATATTTTGTAATGTCCATTATAATTATAGCGTAAATTTTTTCTAAAATTCCATTTATAGAATATTTTCCATTTTTCCCGAAATTCCTTTGTTGTCCCTCCACGCAAATGACTCTCATCGTCTTCGTCTGAGGCACTTCATTCGTCTTGGTTAGTTTGTATCAGCTTCTGTTTATAACAATATCACTTGTAATAAAAATACAACATTCTCATGAAATCGTACGAAAAGTGACGAGCAACAGATTTGACAAACCTCACTGATTGTTCTCAACTGCGTTCTTTCTCTTGATTGGATCAAAATATGGCGAAGCAACAATGAAAACTCGTTCTTCATTTTTTTCGGCGAAAAACCCTTGAAATTCATTTCTTTATTTCCAGATCTACGGAGTTAGTGATCTTTGTTTGCAAAATCGAGACCAGATATGTGCTCACGAAGAGAAGAGTTTTCCAATAGGGTAAGACACTCATCGTTTTTCGTCCCCACCTGCCACGCACCGATACCAGCACCACTAAGCTCTAGATAGTGATTCTAATTGAAGTCTATCAACGAATTGATAGGAGGCGACATCTATCAGCTTTACTGATCGACTTTGATCATTGAAGTGATAAACTTCAATCAGTTTCACTTATAGTCTTCAATCAGCTTCACTAATGAACTTTAATAAATTGACGGATAGACTTCAGTCATTGAACTTTTAACTGATGGACTTAAATAAATTTACTATAACAGTGAAATGCGAGAGTATTGAAACGTTTAAGATGAACGACAGAATCGAAATGTTGAATGAGAGAATCGAAGCGAATTGAACGAAAATTTGGGGAGAATGTGAAATCATATGCCTAAAATGATAGGCTACTTTTAAAGTGAGTGATAGAATACACTTAAAGTGAGTGATAGACTACATGAAAATTGATAGAAACCTGATGAATATGAGCTTTAAACGTTTTTAGGGCGGGCCTCGCGTGGGCTTTTTCCTTTTTTCATTGGGCCGTTCATTTTTTCTGCGATAGGTGCAAATAGTTTTAAAATGTGTTATAAACAGTATTTTTATTGTTTGTTTATACATGAAAAATCCTCAATAAAAAATTGGCAAATTTAAAGTTAAAGTTAGAAATTTAACTTACAATTAAAAAAAAAACTTAAATGTGACCTGGCATAGAAAATTGTTATAAAATAAAAAAACTTCGACAACTAAAGTCATAATTGTCGTGTACTTGGAATTATAAAAATGATCTAGAGTAGTATCATAATTCTCATCTTATATGTTCTTAACAAAGTTAGCACTAGTCTCCTTAAATTTTAGAAATATTTTTACATTTTTTCTTTACTTGTATTAAAATGGGTAAGATTATTGAATCTAATTCGATTAATATAAATTTCAAATTTACCATAAGGACTAATTTATGAACTTTTTATCTAAATAATAACTTATTCAAATATTAAGTGCAAAATTTAAAATGATTTTTTTAGTTAAATAACTGGTGAAAGATTCAACCCATAACCTATTTGAATTCATGACCTTTTCGATTCATAAGTAGATAATAACATAAAATTTATAATACTATATATATATATATATATATATATATATAAATAAATATAGATGATAAAAAATCATATACATTGACTTTTTATTTTATCTAATTACTTAATAAAATTATTAATCAAATATCAATCTACATTTAATTAAGGAAATTACTCCGCATAACAATTTTTCATTTATCTATTTCAATTATAGCATTTTCTTAAATATAATTCTAAGATAGCAGATTTTCATTCGTTTTTAAAAAATTTCATTTTTATCTCTCTTTTCAGCAAATTGATTGAAGGCTATCAGCTGAAATGATTGAGTCGATGACATTTTGGTCATTTTACAAAATCGATCTTTTTCTTTTTTGCAATGTAGGAAATATTTTTAGAATTATGCTATACTTTTTTTTTTTATTATTATTATTATCATAAAAAATCCCCTTTAATCAATAATGTACATAGATGGACACAAAAAATAAGTATAATTTTGAAATGGAGAATTTTTTTGTAATAGTTTAGAAATGAGGAGTTATTTAAATAGTTAAAGTAGTTTGTTTGGTTTTAGTTTTTGAGGAAGGATTTGTGAGTCTTCTTTCTAATTACCATTAAAACTAACATTCAAAACACCCCCTATAGTTTAGAATTTGAGTTGTTCAAATTATCACAGAGCTGATATCATCTTGACTTGGCACCTTTCATTCTGATTAACGTAATGTCATGGACAGAAAATGCATATTGCAGAACATAAAGAACATCATTTCGACAAGAGAAAACTAGAACTTTCGATTTGGACTTTGTATACTTGATCCACAAGATTCGTATTACAACCGCTTTAATCTACAGGTCATAGATAGTAAATTATTAACTGCAAACGAGCATGGATAGATAGAGCAAAAACAAACTGTGCACAAGAGATTTGGATGGACGAATAAAAATGAGACATGTGTAAATGAATTTTGAATATTTATTTATTTGAATATGTGGGCGTATTACATTTGCTAATATTTGTCCTTTAATTCTATCTCTCTAGTTCTCGAGTATGATTGAATTTTCAGTTTGATGGAGAAAAAAACGATGAGATTGAAGAAGCCTTGGTCTTTGAGTGTTCTGAATTTTGAAGCTTGATATCTGGATTCTCTAACTCTCAGACTGATCTTGAAGACTTATGGATTTGATTTGCTGGATGCCTGAACGTTGAATTGTCTGGCTGGAAGCTCATGAGTTTCTGCAGTCTACATGTTCTCAATTCACGATCCTTGGTAAATGAAGGAGAACTCTCTATTTCTAGAGTTCTCATAAACTTGTGAACTTGAGCTTGATGAGCCTTTAGGCCTAACCCTTGGATTTGGGCTTTATGGGTTTTTGGGCCTATTTATGAGGTTGGAGTTTTATGGATCTTTAGACTTTATTGTTTGACTTGGGTTTTGGGTTCTTTGGGCCCGCTAGAAGGATTAAGGCTTAATTTAATTTGGGCCTAAAATTCAAACAAAATCACATTTAATTCCATTAATTTGAGACAATCATAAATTTGTAACTAACACTACATTTAATTAGATTTATTTGTAAATGATGATACAGTTTATTATTGGTCGAAATTTCTCAATCAACAAATGTCCATTTTCGATTTTTATGCATGAACATGTGTGAATAGATCTCGAAAAAGTCAGTTTCAAATTGACACAAAATTCCTTACGTTAACATCCACTTCCTCAGATGTTTTAATTTAACCACGATGTGAATTTGTCAAAAAAAAATTTCACACCTTTATTATGCCAATCAAACAAAATTTTGAATTTGGTCAAATTTTTTTTTTCCTTAGACATAAAATCTTGATTTGAGTTTAAAGTAGAGTTAATTGTCGACTTAATTTTGAATTTAGAACTTGAGTGGAGTACACTTCAATTTTGTTGAACTTGAAATCATACCAACTTTTTTTAGGGTTTTGTTTTTTAGTTTTTTTTTCAACGGGAAGATATATGAATTTGTCTGTACTATCAAGCTACATAAATTATACCAATATACGTGGTGATGCCGAAAAATGGTCAACAGATATTCACAGTAACAATTTGTTTAACTGATGACGGAAGTGCCTGAAAAAAAGAAAAAATTAGGACACACCGGTGCGGTGTGAGTCACAGGGCCTCCGATGCTTAAGTCAGTAGGAGAATTTAGGAGAATAATTTAGAACTCTGAGAGTGGCTCAAGAATACTAAGCTTAGGATCCGTCCTTCAAATGGATGAAGTGACTCTTATAGCAGTCTGTCTCACAACCGCTGTAGCTCACTTATAGGTGGCATAATGGCCGGTCATTTGAAACATCCGTCATAAAGCCGGGTATGAATACCGGTGTAACTCCTGACCATTGCACTTTGGAGGTTTAACGGTCCCGACTCGGGAGTTACTTGGACGTGGTCGACTCTTTGGAGAATCCTGACTCTACAACCAACCCACTCGGGTTAACCTACTCGTTGTAATGGGGGACGCCACGGGGTGCAGCGCCTCCATACGTTACTTGGACTCGGTCGACTCTTCGGAG
>JBBMEG010026148.1:0-24099 GCA_037832605.1 Cyclanthera cordifolia
TATGCCCAAATACGCTTGAATTAAAATGCTTCCGTTCTGGGGACCTCAATTAGTTTGTTGCTTGTGATTCTATAGTTTGGTCCAACTTTGTGACATTCCCCTTAACCGGCCCATGGTTCTGTTTCTTCTTAACAACTTTGTCTCTATACATAAACACTTTAGTTAGGGATGTAGTTAGTAAGGAGTACTCCTTGGTCTCGTATTCTTATTGGACTGTACAATTAATTATAGTGTATTTTTAAAATATTTATAAGTGTTTATACTAACTTATATATTTAGTTTAAAGAAAAAAGTTACCCAAAATTAATAAGGAAGAGGCAAGTATGTGGTTATTATAGATTAAATACTTATTTTATAGTTAAAAAAAAAAAAAAAATTACTCGCATAAACTTTGATATATATATAAAAGTTTTATGAACTCATTATCTTTTAGTTATTAAAGATCCTTCGTAATCTTGATGGTGTTTTCAGGATCTCTAATTGTGAGGTTGAATTAGATTAAACAAATCAACCAAGACAACATGTCACCGACTCTTTTAATATAATCAATTCAATTATAACAACTTAATGTTATACTAATTAATTCAGAGTTTATAACAATTCAAGTGTTATTTCAAACTATGAGTGATTTCAGTTTGGTTTTTATCGATTTTGTGTTAAACCGATAACTTAACCAATATTCTCTATTTTTTAATAATTGAGACAAAACCGATGTCTAATCAAGGACAAAATTATTGTTTCGGTTTTGGTTCGATTTTAGGTTTTGATTTGAATAAAAATTTTGGTTTATTTTTCAAATTTTTTTTGTCTTGTTTACCGTTTGATTTTTAATTTTCTTTCGAAAACTTTTATTTTACTAAAAAAAAAACAATACTTTCATAATTATCACAATATTTATAATATTTATTTCATATTTCACATTAAAAGTGGATCTTCTATCGTATTTAAATACTAACATATATATTTTTAGGTTAATGATTGCGTTGGTTTCATTGTTCGGAGGTAATCAAATTCAATATTAGAAATTGATATTTGTATTCCCCTCTCCAAATCTATACTCCGAAAAAAAAAAATTAATTTATTTTTTATTTTTTCTTTCGCTCCTCTTTCGGACACTATCTAAATTAAATATATAGTTGCAAAATCGTATTTTATACTCATTCCATAAATTGAAATTGACTTGCATGTGACTTCAAGAAAATATATAAAAGTTGTTTATTTTATTTAGTAAATAATGTTTTTTTATTATTATTATAAGGAATATGTAAAATATAGTTGTGACAATAAATAATTATATATATATATATATATATATATATATATATATATTAAAGATTTGTTTGGTAGCTTTGTTCAACAAATTGGGTTTTGAAAAAGCAAATTTCTAATAGTGGTTGAGTGATTTAATATTGAGTATATCTTGTTTTTTATTCTTGAAATATATGATGATGAGTATTAAAAAATAGACTAAATAAAACTAATAAACATAGGATTATTTCTTATTATTATTTTAATCAACAAAAGGTATATAGCCTTTAAGACAAGTTCAACAACCTCAATCTTTTCTCTCTCACATACTCAACCATATTGTCTTTCTATGTTTCTTTCATCATTCTTTTATTATATTTATGATTTAAAAAAAACATTTATAATTAAATTTAAGATTTGACCAGTGACACAATTATTCTCAAATAAATGAAAGTTAAATATCAATTCTCAACGTCAAATTCGTGACGTGGTGTTGAATTGAGATTACTGCCAAACAATAAAATCAAATGTAACACTAACCTTTTTTGTAATATATTATAGTTAGTGTATAATCAATTACAACAATAACTTAATTGTTGATGCAAGTATATATAAAACTAAAAACTCATAAACTTGAATATGGAGCTAAATTATAAATTTGGTCCCTGTGATTTGAAGAAAAATATAGTTCAATCCATATGACTTAAAAATTTAGAGTTTAGTCCCTTTGATTATGAGAAATATAGAATTTAGTCCTTATAATTTGAAAAAAAAAAGAAAAAAGAATTATGTCCCTATGGTTTGGATGAATCTAATCTAGTCTCTATCGTTTGATAAAATCTAGAAAACAGTCCATGCTATTTGTACATTATAGGCGAATTAACTACGTAAATGTAACTTTTGATATATGAAATGATGTGTTTTATTATCTAATCAATTATTACTCACACTCTCATCATCAAACACATAAATAACTAACTTCTACGTATTTTATTCACCAACAATTACGAACGACATATAATAGTTTTTAGATTTTGCCATACCCTTAATGACTACATTTTAATTTTTCAAATTATATGAACTAAATTACAAATTTCTCCAAATTAACCTAAAATTTTTAACCACGTAAATTATTTTTAAAATTATAACGAGTAAATTTATAATTTATGGAATTAAAAGTATAGCAAGCATGAGTTAGGGACTTCCAAATGAGAAAAAGCTAACAACTACCAAATGAGCAAATTTAATAGCCTCGTGAAAGAAACATCCAAAAGTCAAATCTTTCTTTGTCCAATCACATGATATGTTCGATTATTCAATAAACTCAAATTTAATTTGAAAATAACAACAAAAAGGTATTTGATAATAACTATCACAATTAATTATAATTATTACTTCCAACTCAATCAATTAATCTATCTATTATTTTCATGCCAAAATGTAGCAATCGCCTTAAATAACAACATTATTATATTAATACGTATATTTTTATTACATCATAATTAAAAAAAAAAACATAGATTAATTATTTATAATTCCTAATGTGCAATATTGATTTTCTTAGTTTGAGTGTTTATATTATTAAGTCATATTTTATTTATTTCAACAAAATTATATTTCACTAGGCCTTTCTTGATTTTTTTTTTAATAATTTTTAACATCTAATTATCATGAATTGATCTAATGATCAGGAGAGTTTTGAAAATTTTTAAAAATGATTATTTAATTATGTAACATTTATAGGTAGGAGGAGTACATAAATGAAACATATATATGAATGTGAGAGATTATAAAAATAGGATTAGAATGAAGGGAACTGTTCTAATTTCAATAAAACTTGAGGAATACAATAATTTGATTTACTATGTATACCATCATGACACCTTACCTTTTTTTTTCATGGGCTGAAGGACTTCCTTAAGTTAAACGTGCTTCACTTGAGACAATTTTATATTAAGTGACATCCGAAGACTTCTTAAAAACATGCAAGTGATATTTCAAAAAAGAAAAAAAAAACACGTAAGTGATGATACAAAATATACAGAAAGAACCTTGTGTTGGTCTTTAGAAACAATCTTCATTTAAAAAACAATCAGGAGAAGTAGTTTACGTCATATTACATAAGAAACAAAGAAAATGTTGTGAACAAAAAGAACTGAATTCAGATTTTGAATCTAAGTATGAATCATGAGCATGAGACGTTACATAATCGGTTGTAACCACTTATATAGAAATTAATTTTTTAATATTTTTTAACGATTAAATATTATAGATTACATGATATTTGCTCTACAAAAATATTCCAACTCTCCAATTAAAAGAATGAACACCATAATAATTTTTGTTTTTTTTTTTAATTAAAAGTTATTGTGCTCATTTTGAATTATAGATCCATTTTAAATCTTTTTAAAATGTAATTGTATGAATCTGAATTATTTTTATTTTTATTTATTAATTTAATTAAATAAACTTTATTATACTATATTCTAAAAGTTGGAGACAAAACTTTAACTGTACCTAAAATATACATAGAGCTAATAAATTGTGTAATGACTCATCTAGAAAGAGTTGCAAATATTAGTTGAAAGCATTAATTAATGGGTCACAATCAATTAAGAATTTGCATACAAAAATGAATAAAGAAAACTTAGTGTATTCAATTGGCCAACATTGCCTTCAACAACCTCAACTGTCCTCACCAAAAACAAAATGTATCAGTAAAAAATAAAAATTTTAGTTTTATCTCTAAATTTTAAAAATAAATATTTTTATTTTCCAGATTATTTAAATGTCAAAAATTTCAATGGTAAGTATTATTGAAATGTATCGAGTAGAAATATTTAATATTTAATAAAAAAGTTTCAATTTTATTTTTAATTTAGAGCATTAAGTAATTTTAAAATTATGGAACTGTACTTGATATTGTGTTTTATTTTAAAAAAATTTACAAAATTACTTGAATGTAAAAAATAATTATAAATATAATCTCTTTAAGATATATATATATATATATATATATATATATTATATAATTTTAATTTAATTTTTTTTAATTCAAACTTTTCCTCATTTAAAACCTCACATTCCTTTTCATTCACAAAAAAACCCATCATCTTCCTCCAAATCTCTGATTTCCCTACAAAATTCTCACCATCCTGCCGGTCATCCGGCCAAAAGTTCACCAGAAACCGCCATGGCCGCCGCCGAGGCAGCGAAAAAGAAATCCTCTAAGTTTAAGTCCATTAACACTTGCTCTGGCGAGGCGTATGAATCGATTGCTGCCGATCTGGACGGAACGCTATTGATTTCGAGTAGTTCTTTCCCGTACTTCATGCTCGTCGCCATTGAAGCCGGTAGCCTTCTTCGTGGCCTTGTTCTGTTGCTTTCTCTTCCGATCGTAATAATCGCTTACTTCTTCGTGTCTGAGGCCATTGGAATCCAGATCCTCATCTTCATCTCCTACGCTGGCTTGAAAGTCCGCGATATCGAACTTGTCTCCCGCGCTGTCTTGCCTAGGTAAGTTCGATAAATCGATTCGATTCGTGACTCTGTTATTTTTGTTTCTGTCAGGTACTATGTAATTTTTGTTTTCATTAGCGACTCTGTTCGATGATTATAGTTTATGATTTCACAAGCTGCCTCTACAAATTGAAGTAGAAATTGATTATAATGAATCAGAAATGAGAATCTGGAACTTAGTTACTGAATTAGCTTCTATAGAGAAACAAAGTCTACAAACCATTAGCGACTCTGCTATTTCCATTTTCATAAGTAACTCTGTTCAATGATTATAATTTATGATTTCACTAGTTGCCTCTGCAAATTAACCTAGAAATTGAAAATAATGAATCAGAAATGAGAATCTGGAACTTAATTACTGAAGTAGCTTTTTATAGAGAGTAGATTTCTTAGACTGATTAGAGAAATTATGTGGAGGTTTTACGCGGCGGATGTGAGGGCGGAGAGTTTTGAAGTGTTCGATAAATGCAAGAGGAAAGTGGTGGTGACGGCGAATCCAACGATAATGGTGGAGCCGTTTGTGAAGGATTTTCTCGGTGGAGACAAGGTCTTAGGCACTGAAATTGAAGTGAACCCTAAAACGAAAAAGGCCACCGGATTCGTCAAGAAACCTGGAGTTTTGGTCGGAAAATTGAAGAGAATAGCTATTTTGAAGGAGTTCGATGAGACTTCGCCCGATATCGGCATCGGCGATCGTGATTCCGATCACGATTTCATGTCCATTTGCAAGGTATGCTCCTTATACCTCATGATAAAAAAGAAACGCTCCTTATTCCTCTCCATAATTAATTTTGCCGCCCTTTTTCCTACATTTAGGGTATGCTAGCCTATCTATGTAGGTTTAATTTAGATGTTTTTTTTTTCACACATGTAGGTTTTTTATTATATAACTTTTACAAATAGAATAGTTCATGATCATGAATTTCAATTTATTTATGGTTAAACTCTATAGTTTAATTTAGCATTAGCACTATCATCATGAGCTCTGGAGTTCACATCCCATTATCATTATCTCAAAAAAAAAAAAAAAAAACTCTAATTTTTTTTAATAAATAAATAAGCTAACGTGATAATAAAAATAGCTCACATTTTTATTGTTATTATTATTTTGAATATGAATTGGGGACGAAACAACAAATCATACATAAAAAATATCACTAAGATTCAAACTATAAATGCAATGAATGTCAATACATTACTAGTGTTAGTTCATGCTTGCTTTGACAATTAATTAATAATCTTAAAATTATATAAAACGAAAACTCTCAAATTTAATGAAAATTCTTAAGTTTAAGAACATAAAGGAAAACTCAATTTTAATGAAAATGAAATATAGGGGTTGTTGGTAATAACGACACGTGTTTGGTCTTAAATGCTTGAGAATCATGGACTTTGCAGGTATTGCATTGATTCTGAATGGTCCCACCGTTCTAAAGTTTGCCCATCCCCTAATCTCATATCAATTAGCTGCCCCCTACTTTGTTACAAATTGAGTGGTCCAAATTAAAAGCACCAACACAAAACAAACTAAATTTTGTATACTTATATTAATGCATGTCTTTCTTTCTATAAACATATCAACTATTGGAATGAATGCACCCACCAAAAACAAAAGATTTAAGTCATTGTTCGATAATTTTTATTTTTGATCTTTGAAATTTGAGTCTGCAAGTAGTATTTTAATTTATACTTTTGATGATTTGATATTTGTATCTTACCTGTATGTTTAAAAATTAAATTAAAATTAAAAGCTAAAAAAAATAGCTTTCAAATTTTCTTTTATTTATTTATGAAATTTAGTTAGAATTCACTTATTTTTTTTAAGAAAGATGAAATTATTAGTAGAAAATTTGAATAAATACAAATTTAAATTTCAAAAACAAAAAACCAAAAATCAAATTACTTATCCAACGGCCTAAATGACTCATGCTTTTTTTTTCTCTACATATTAATTTGAATACTCACAAATTTTCTTTTGTTATGTGAAATTTGCAGGAGGGATATATGGTACCGCGTAGCAAAACAGCAAAGCCAATTCCATTAGATCAACTGAAAAGCAAAATCATCTTCCATGATGGGCGCCTCGTCCAGCGCCCCACCCCCCTCAACGCTCTCATCACCTTCATATGGATCCCTTTCGGCTTTATGCTCTCCCTCATCCGTGTGTACTTTAACCTCCCCCTCCCCGAGCGAATAGTCCGCTACACCTATGAGCTCCTCGGCATCCATCTACGCATCCGTGGCACCCCTCCTCCTCCCCCCTCTCCCGGAACCCCAGGCAACCTCTATGTGTGCAATCACCGCACTGCCCTCGACCCTATCGTCATTGCCATTGCCCTCCGCCGCAAGGTTTCCTGCGTTACCTACAGCGTCTCCCGCCTCTCCCGCTTACTCTCCCCCATCCCTGCCATCGCCCTCACCCGCGACCGTGCTGCAGATGCTGCCCGCATTGCTGAGATCCTCCAGCATGGCGACCTCGTTGTCTGCCCCGAGGGCACGACATGTCGCGAGCAGTTCCTCCTACGCTTCAGCGCATTGTTCGCAGAGATGAGTGATAGAATTGTCCCGGTTGCTGTGGACTGCAAGCAGAATATGTTCTATGGGACGACGGTGAGAGGAGTGAAGTTCTGGGACGCGTACTACTTCTTCATGAACCCGAGGCCAGTGTACGAGGTGCGATTTCTCGATCGGTTGCCGGAGGAGATGACGTGCAAGGGAGGAGGAAAGAGTGCGATCGAGGTGGCGAATAATGTGCAGAAGATGCTGGGGAGTGTGCTAGGGTTCGAATGCACGGCGCTGACGAGGAAGGACAAGTACATGCTGCTGGGAGGGAATGATGGAAAGGTGGAATCTATGTACAATGCCAAGAAGTAAGAAATTAATAATTTGATTTGAATTTGTATTAGTTTTTTTGGAGAGATAAAATACTCAGCTAATCTGGGTTTGTTTGTGTTTAAAATTTTTTGTTAAGAAAACACTGAAGAAATTCTCTTGTAGGTGATGGTTTTGTAGTCCAAGTTGATGAAGGATGATTTTATATGGCGTTTTCAAGTAGGATTTATGTTTTATTTTTCTTCATTGCTTAATTCAAATGAAATCATCTTATTTCATATAATATATATGCATGAAAAATGGTATAATTAAAAATGAGTAATAAGATTCAACAAGGATCTTTATAATTATTGTAACTGTCAATGACACGTTGGTTTCAATTTTGTAATGTTGTTACTTAAAATTTTTTTTTTTGAAGCTCACAGAATTAGTCAAATTTAAAAAATAATTAAAAATAGTCATTCAAAAAAAAAAAAAAATGTTGTCATTGAGTATAAATATTGTAAAAGCACATCCGCTAAAATTTACATTTATATATATATATATATATGTATATATATGTATATTTTTTTGTTAATTTACAAGGAATAAGGAGATTTTGAACCTATGCTTTCATTATTGAATTTACAATAATATTGCTAAATTATTGCTTGTGCTCCATACACTATACTTATTTTATGCTTTTATTTTTTTTCTTTTTGAATTATTTTGTTATGATATCATATATGCTAGGACAATGTACCATAAGCATTAGTATTCTTAATAATTTAAGATAAATGATCAGTTTGAACCATGGTTAGTCTTGGGGTCAAGGCAACTTAGCCAATTGTGAGTCTTGTTAGCCATATAATTTGATGTTTTGTTTCTTGAGAGAGCATTTGAAAACCATTTGATATTTCTTAAGAGATCAACTTTATATGGACAATTGAATTGAAGAATTTCAACAAATTGAGAAATGTAGAGTTTAATTTATCTCGAGCCACTACAAAATCGGTTTGCTCTTTTCCATCTCATATTTTGCCTTTAATTTTGAATTGATTTAGATAAAAAATCTAAAATTTATTTTACAATATTACCTACCTTAAATTTTCAATTTAATAAATTAGATATTTTAAGTATAGATAAGTTTTGTCTAATTGTCAACAAGAACATATTTTCAAACGACGTTAATAATGTTTACAACTTCAAACATAGATACAAACAAAACATAGCTTACATTAGTTAGATAAGCGTGCAAGATCATAAATATATATAAATGACAACAATCAAACATGATTTGTTGATGAAAAAAAAAAAAATAATAGTGAAGTGATCAATATTCATACTAATTGGAAGATCTATTCAAGCATTGTCGTATTTTTATCAAATGGTATCAAAGTTAGACTATATATAACATAGTCATGTCGGTAGAATTGTCGTATTTTTATCAAATGGTATCAAAGTTAGGCTATATATAACATAACCGTGTCGATAGGATTTTCCGAGGTTAATACAAAGGAAGACATCAAAAAGTATCTTCTTACTCATAAGGTAATTAACAACTATATATTCATTTCAACCATCCCTCCACCAACTATCAACAAAGGTGTTTGAATTTTGGAAACATACTCTTGAGGATTATACTCACTTAATTGAAGATCTCTTTCTCATAATTGACCAAACATTATTCAAATTTTCAAAATAATTACAAAGTAAATTATGAACTTTCTTGAATTTTCAAAAACTTTATTCCTTCACATTATAAAGCTGAAAATTGGTAATTCAACATTATCTCTCAATAATTCAATTCAATTATATATGTATATAATTAATGATATTTTGTTCACAATAATTTAAGGACATAATTAAATAAACAAGGTCTATATGTCATTTATTTCAACTACCTTTTGATTTATTTAGATACCATTTGTAATTATCCTTCTGTTATGCTTATAATTAGGTTTAACAAAATAAGTTTTTAGCTTAATTTAATTACTCATGAAAATAGTTATTGCTATTTAACGTCCATATATATATTAGTCCAAAGTTTTATTAATTTAGTTGATAACTAAGATTAAATTATAAATTGTTATGAAATCGTAGGTTACAATTGTGAGAACGTGTAATATGGTGTTGTATGTATATTTCTCCTTAATCACCAAAACGGCATCCTAGAGAGTCGTCACTCATTTCCTGTTGTTATAACAATTTGTATACCCGTGTTTTTGTAAATGGCTTGGAATCCATATTGTTACTTTTAGGTTTCTATTTATTAGTTATATGTTGGTAGAGTATTGAATAATATACATAAGTTGATCTTCTTCTCCAATTCTCTCGAGCCTTTCTCTTCAATTTTCAGTTGGTATCAGAGCTACAATGTCTGGCGCCATGGCAGCAGAGACTTTTCTTCTGCAACTTGGAAGTCATGAGTTCACCCTTTGGACACATCTGAAGAGTACTGTGCACCTCACGGTGAAGCTGGACGAGAAAAATTACTTGTTTACTAAAGTGACCTATATATATCCCCTTAAACATAAAAATGATACCTTGTCTTTCTTTTATTCAGTTCAAGGCTTTAGCACAAAATAGATTTGATAAATCATTAAATGTCTATAGATCAGTGATTAGGGAGGATTTTGGTATTTTGCCACTCTTCTTAAAGCTAAATAAGGGAATCGAATTTTACCACTCGTGTCTTCATACAAGTCAGCAAAATGGTACTGCCGAGAGAAAACATAAACACATAGTCGAAATAGAGTTACTTTGTTAGCAAAAGCATCTATAGCTCTCTCCTATTGGTGGGAAGCTTTTACTTCGGTAGTTTCAGTCTATCCCTGTCCTAAACAATATATCACCCTAGAAAAAGGCATTCAATTAAGTCCTGCGATTATACTCTCTTTCATGTACTTGGTAGTGCTTGCTTTCGTTGCTTAAGAGACCTTATCAAACTCAAAAGTCTAAATACGAAAAACAATACAATCACAAAAATTACAGTTTTATTTAGGTTTCGGGATATTATCTTCAAGTCTCCACCGAAGCTTTTCCTTCAGACTCTGACTCGTTGAACGGTCAACAAGACTTTCAATTAAATAATCATGTGACATCATAGTACAAAGCATATATCAACATAAATAATATAAATCTTTACTATACTAAAGTGGTTTATCACTATTGTCAATATTGTCACAATAATTAAATATATTGATAGGCAAAATTAAATTGATACAATGTAGGTAACAAGCTAGATTCAGAGATTTAATTAGAATTATTTAAATAAATCAAAACTTGTTATTAGTACAAATTAAGAGAGGAGAATTACAAACCTTACATAGAAAATACAATTGCTCTCCGTGGTGCTAAACTGAATTGCTACCAAACAATAAAATCAACAGGCCACCGAAAACTTGGAGTTCTAAATTGTTGTTATTTAATAATTTTAGTACCAAAAAGGTAAATCCTATTGGCTAATTTAATGATTTAGTTGTGACGTTTATGATAATTTTACATCTACAGTTTGAAATTGATTGTAATTGAACTCTAGCCAGGTACACCATCAATTGATTATTATTGAACTTCATTTAATTATAAAGCTTTATTTTATTTTTTTTTCTAAAATTCAAGATTTTTTATTTTTTTGAAAACAAGAAAATATGTTTTAAAATCATCTTAATCACTAAATCAATCCAATTATTTATTTTTATAACCTAAAACCTTTCATTTTGTGGGCTTGATGAGATATAAGATTTTAAAAATAAGGGTAGTTTTAGTCAAAAGAACGACCGACGTTATTGTATACCCAAAGATGATGAGATCACGAGTGTGAATATCTTCCCCAATTATTTTAAGAAAAAAGAAAAAGGTAAGGGTACCTTTCTTTAATTTTAACAATATGACTATGTCAACTACAACCATAATGTTAGTCCTTTTACATTTATTATTTTAATTATGAATTTTTACAATACACATAGTAATTATAAAGATATAATTAAAAAAAAAAAAAAGGTATTTTACTCTGTTAAGAAATTAATATTCTATTTTCTTACATACAAATATTGTAATTAAGAATAGGGAGTAAACACTTCCAAAAAAAATAAAAAAATAAAAAAAAATATATATATACATATATATAATAAATAATGACAAGGCTCATAAATCAATAAAATTTAATGATATATTAATTTCTTCAAATTACACAAATTCAAAAGAGAAACTAGTTTATTAAGGTAACAAAAACAACCTTAGTATAAAAATAAAATTTTGCCAAGAACAATTATTATAAGAAGAAAAAAAAAAAACATTAAACCCATTTTTGAATCTAACAAACATGAATTAAAATTAAATGGCTATTATAAAATAAAATAAAATAAAAAAAAGAAAAGAAAAAGATAATGAATATTACCATCGTTGACTCAACTACCCTTTATCCTTCTCTTTCTTTTCTTTTTCTTTTTTTTTTAGTACCCTTTATCCTTCTCTCTTATATGACTGTCTTTCATCACAGCCGGTGTAACTTTATCCTTTCCCCTCAAATTTCGCTTCAATCCCGTGTAATAAAAGGCACTTTAAATACGTGAACCGGCGCGTGTCCCTCATTCGCCTTTGCCTGGGCCCCACACCATTTATAAAATATATATTTTAAATTAACCTCTGAAAATATTACCGACCGAACGACCAAACACGCCCCAGCATTCATACTTGCTAAACTCAGTTACACGCACCGTAACAGTTTACGACGGCGATTAACGGAGCTTCTTTCACTTGTGTAATTCCGTTTTTACCCCTGATACTTTCGACAATTCCCTCCAAGTTTCTCCGGTGAACGTTCACCTTCAGCCCGTACTTCATGAACAGCGTCAAAGACATTTTCTGCTCTACTTTATGGCCCGCTGCCACCGTCAGCCGGTGCCGGAGCAGCACCGCCGCCGCTATCGACTTCATCTGTAAATACGCCAAATCCTTCCCCAAACAGATTCTCGGCCCTGCATTGAACGCTACGAATTTGTACGAATCGTACGGTATGAATTTCTTACCGTCCGCCGCCAACCACCGCTCTGGACGGAATTCGAGGCAGTCCTCTCCCCAAGTCGATTTCATTCTTCCGGTGGAATAGATCGAATAAGTCACCGACGATCCCGCCGGAACGAAGGTCCCGTCCGGCAGAAAGTCGTCGGCGACGACGTGCTTCGAATCCTCCGGCACCGACGGGTACAATCTTAGGGTTTCGGTGAGAGCAGCTTTTAGATAAATCAGACGATCGATCTCTTCGAATCCCAACGGCTCATCTAGCCATGATTGGATATTAGTGCCACGTGTCTCAATCAGAACGGTGGAGATTTCTCGGAGGATTTTTTCCTCTACATGTGGGTTTATTGTTACCAACCAGAAGAACCAGCTCAGCGCGACGGATGACGTGTCTCGTCCAGCTAGGATGAAATTAAGCGCCACATGGCGGAGGAACGAGTCGGAGTAG
The DNA here is from genome assembly GCA_037832605.1 of Cyclanthera cordifolia. NCBI lineage: Eukaryota > Viridiplantae > Streptophyta > Magnoliopsida > Cucurbitales > Cucurbitaceae > Cyclanthera > Cyclanthera cordifolia. The sequence goes on from JBBMEG010026148.1 coordinate 13,049, forward strand.
TTACTTTCCTTTTTCTTCATGAACCGTGATAGTAAATCGTCGTGTAAGGTGGCATCTTTAGGCTGATTCAGCAACTCAAGCTTACGTGAATCGATCACACTAGATAAATACTCCTCGATATGGATGAGGCTTCGGCTCAAGCTGACTTCCATTCCAAGCCGAAGCCATTTTCTGAATTTCCATACAACTTCGGGTAGAATGAAACGTTGCAAGGAAGCCTCGGTGGCACGGTCAAAAGCCGTGGCGAAGCCATTGTCGGGGAAACCCGGCGCACAAGTCATCGGATCCTTACCGAAAGCCAACCCGCAAATGTTATCGAAGGTTAGCCGAAGCAAAATGTCCTGAAGATCAATCGGTTCGGAATCGAGCTCGGCTTGTTTGAGAATGGGGCAAAATCGAAGCTTAATGGCTCGGCTGACCCATCGAGCCATGGCTTGGCGGAGCGTCCTGGTGGTAAATTCCAAGGCAGCAGTTTTTCTCTGGAAGAGCCAAGTGTCACCGTCGGAATTGAAAATCCCCTGACCGAGAAGCTCGTGAAAAACGGCTTGCCACGTGGGACCTTTCGGGTAATTATCGAACCGGGTTTTGAGAATGTGCTCGAGATTTCTCGGGTCGCACGTGACGGTCACGAGGCCTTGTTTTTTGGCAAAGAAAGGGAAGGCCCAAATGCAGGTTTGGTACGTGCCGCCGCATGCGCGGAGGTTGTCGGAGATCCAGTCGTGTAAACGATCGCAGTTTTCGATCAGACCGGGCAGGCTGCCGAGTAACGGCCACATTTGAGGGCCCTTTAGCGACCGTGAAATGTACGTGAACCATAAGAGATACGCCGTTACAGCCATTACTAAAACTAACGCCAAACCCACGTCCATGGCTTCTTCTTTTTCTTTTTTTTTTTGTTCACTCTTCTAAATTTGTGTTTGGTTGCTGAGAAAATGTGAAGAAAATAGAACGCTGGAATTTTCCAGGAAAATCAAAGTTCATGGAAGTGGGAAAGTGAAAATATTCACAGAGAAAGAAAAAAAAAATAAATGGCAGGAAATTAGAAAGAGAGAAGAGACACAAGAATGGGATTTTAGAAGTAGGTTTTATAGTTGAATTGGCATTCAAAGCCAATTACTAATGCCAGACTGGTTTATTTTATTTATTTATTTATTTATTTTTGTGAGTGGAAATAAAAGTAAAAGTTTATTTTTTTATTTTTATTTTTATTTTTTTTAATGGTTGGGTATGAGTTTTATGTGTGTAACAGAGTGTGAGTGAGTGGCAGGAACATGAAGATCTTGACACAAACACACCTAATTCTGCAGAAAGAAGGAAGGGTGTTAAATTGGGGCATTAAATGAAGAAGAACCCAATTTAATGGGTTTAGTTGGGGAACTAAGGCCAACTATATACAACACCCCATCAAGAAAATTTTAAATTTAAAATAATAATAATAAAATTTTCACTCCCAAATTTACTTTAATTTCAACTCAATTATTAAAACATTAGCTTCAATAGTGTAACATTCATACTAGAAAGTGACATGACCTAATATCAATATATAAGACATCTCAATTATTTTTTTCATTATGAATGCTCATAATATCTAGTATGCTATAAGGATGTACAAAACAACCAACAATTCGAGCAATTCATACTACTCAACTCACCCGGTTGAGTTACGATTTTCTAATTTTTGTTAAATTTTGTTGTTTCTAAGATTTTTTTTTTTTTTTTTTGGCTCAACTCAATCCGAACTAAGAAGTAACAAATACATATAAATATGTGTGTGCGCACGTGAAGGTAAGTTAATTAATAAGATAGCTCGGTTCTTAGCATATTGATTAACAACGTGCACAAAAAAAAAAGACAATCTAAGTTTAAGTATAATATCATCTATATTTTATTCATTTGTTTATATATTTACACATGATATGAGTATAGTTGTTTCATAAAGAAAAGATAACATTAATATAACTCGAGAATCCAAAACTAAAAAATGTAGGATTAAATTGTTGTTAGAGAATTGACCAACCCAAAATTAACTCAATTAACCAACCGGGATCAGGTATACTACTATAGTATGATAGCTCAATAGGCAAAATTATATATAATTTTTTATATAAAAAGTTATTGTTAAATTCATAAAAATAAGAAATAATTTTATCTTTTGGATTTCATTAATCTAATATTAAATTTTGGTGTAGATTGTGAATTGGAATGTTAGTTCAACCGATTAGAACCTAAGTTTTGAATAGATTTGAAGCTCATTCTATGTGTGGTTGAATTTATTAATAGAAAGAAAGACATCATGTACTGATTCCATGCATGCACAGTTTATACAATTATATCATTTTTAATTATGATATATGCATGTAAAGCACTTTTTTTAAAAGTAAATTTAAATATTTTGGTACTAATTTTATGTTAATTGGGAATATATTAAAAGATAAAGAGAGAAAAAATGAATGGAAATGAGGTTAATCATGTGGCCTATAGGTAATGGTTGGTTGAGCCATAACCCACCAAACCAAAAATCAACCATTTATTTATTTATTTATTTATTTATTTATGCCTTTACTTTTCCTCATGAAACTTCTTTATTTTTATTTTATTTTTTATTTTTTTTTATGTTTTAAATATATTATTGTACTTTGGAAAAATGAGAGCTATCCGTTTATTACATTAGGCTATTATCAATATCTTCATGCTGGTTTTTATTTTTTTTATTATAATTAATATAATTATACTTGGAACGGTTAGATTCGAACTTATAATTTCATGATTATTAGATTATATAAGATGTGACTAAAAGTTTGCTTCTTTTACCCTAGGTTAATTGAAATGATGTTATTAATTACAAAAATGAAGGAACTCATTCATATTTTGTTTTTCTTATTATTTTTTGATTAATTAAAAACTAATAATTTAAATATTAGAATTTTGTTTATATAGTTTAAAAAGTTATAGTTCTATCTTCTAATTTAGTTTCATAAAAGCTTAATAAAGAGAAATTTATAAAAATAGTCAAATTTAGAATATAATTATAAATATAAAATTAACAAATATAGTCACTATATTAGTGAGTATTATGATGTATTTTTTTACAAATATATAATATTTATGATATAATATTGATAACTATATATGCAAATATTTTAACGATTGACTACGTTTGTAATTATTTTGCGAGAACTAACACATTTATCACAATTTGTTATTTATAATTATTTTACCATTAAAAGATACTAATTGAAAATTATTTATAAGAATGTATCTTTGCCTAGAAAACAAAATTCTAACATATAAATTTTGGAGATGAAGGAGTTGTTTTGATTGAGTATCTATAAGATTATTTAGGAATAGTATTTACTAAATATTCTTAAAAAAACTTTATCCAAACGAGTTTTTGTCTGCAATCATTACTTCTAAATCCTTTAAAAACTAAATCCAAACACAAATTTTTTAATGTAATCTGTAATTAATAATAATTACTTCTAAACATTCAAACTAAATTTTTATTCTAAATACTAATTTTAAATACTTTTAAAAATTACATCCAAACAAGTTTTTTACTGTCATCATTACTAATTGTTATTTCTAAATAATCAAAACAAATCTTCATTCTAAATACTTTTAAAAACTGCATTCAAACAAGTTTTTTACTGCAATCATTACTTCTGAATACTCAAACTAAATATTAATTCTAAATATATACTCTTAATATCTCAATCTAAACATCCCTAAGTGTCATATAATTAATAACTTTTACCAATTTAGTTTATATATATATATATGATCTCTGTATTTGAGCTAATTTGTTACTTCATTTACTATTCCAATAGCATAGAATGCAATTAAATATTTCATGCAAAAACATGGGGGTTTGACTTTCAACCTCAACTAACTTTTTAATGCTTTTTTTAGGGTTAAAACTGTGGGCTAACTGAAACATGGGATGAAAGTCAAAAGGGATATAAAAGCACTTCAAAGTACAAGAAAAAAAATTAAGAAGAAGGAAATATATGTATATATATAAATATAATTGAGAGATGTTTGGATTGAGTATCTAGAAGTAATATTTACAAAATATTGAAGTGATTACAATTTTCTAAGAAATATGAATGTTAAAATAAATATAAAGTAAATTGATTTCATAAAAAGACGTTTTAAAAAAAAAGAAAAAGTTATCACTTAAATCAAAATGAATAAGAATTAATTAAAAAAATAAAATAAAACTAAAATAAGAAAATGTATACTTTAATGAGTATTTTAAATTAATTTATTGAAAGTAAAGTTAAAAAAAATATTATAAATCAAATTTGTATATATTATAAATTGAAAAGCAAAATCATTAATTAATTTGATGTACTAGCATTCTGGTGATGTAAGAATGAGGCTGGGTGGAGTAAGGGTGGATAAATTTTTAGACTAAATATTTTTAAACGCAAACATTATGATCAATTAATTTACAAATAGACACGTTTAAATTTTTTATTAATTTACACATTTTTCATTATAAATTTACAAGAGTAAGAAGTTGTGAATTTGTTCAGTTATGAACTTTAATTTAGAGAGAAAAAAAATTTAGATAATTTTACTTTTTTTCACACATGTGAATATCTCTTAAAATTAATTTGAGAATATTAATTGCAATACTTTTTAAATTTCAGGAGAGTTATTACTCAAATTAAAAATTTAAAGATTTAATTATTACAAACATCAGGGTGGTTTGTGTAATTTTTCCTAAATAGTTTTATTTGATTGGAGGAAGTGTAAAATGTAAATTGGTGTGTTATTTAAATTTTCTTTTTGCTCCATTTTCCACGTGTCTGCATGCAATATATTTCCAATTTCAAGGTCAACGTAAACATTCAAATCAATCTCAATGTCAAACCTTTCGAAACCTTTTATTCATTAATGTTGTTTGGTTTTGAGTTATGTTATTATTGTAGTTTAGTTGATATGAATCAAACGATCGATTCATTACATTTTTCTGAAAGAACTGTTCCTGAAACTTATATATTACATCTTCAAATTTTAGTGAATGTGAATTTGTTTATAACATTAGCAAATAATAAAACAATATAATGAAATGAAAATGATACGAGAAAAGTCGTGTAGTTATATAACAAAATTTGTGAATAATGGAAAGTTCATATTTCATTTTTGAAATATATATATATATATACAAACGTGCTCATAATTGCAAACAGGTTATAATTTTATTTAAATATTTATGCCTTTTTAATTGTTTCCTATGCATGTTGTCCTATTTTCTTCGCAATGTATTCAATAATAATATTTTTTTAATGTTCTCATTATAACGTTTGAACAATCATTTTGACTTTTAAAAAAAATACTTGGTAATATCTCATTTTGGCTATATTAATATGTTATGCGACAATAGTTGAGATGTATGCAAATTGTTTGGACAGTCACACGAATATAAAGAAAGATATGTTTTATTGATCACTTATGTTCTATTGTTGTACAATTTCTTGTCAAAATAAACTTAAATTTAACAGTAATATGCTTTGGACAAAAAAAGTTTCAATTTAGAATCCTTAATTTCCAAATATTGATTTTGAACTAAAAAAGTTTCTTGACTCTCTAATTTGACACTTGACGGAGATTATTTTTTTGAAAATGATACCAATATATTAACGAAACATGCAAGACGCAAGCAAAGATCACAAGAAAGTCTCCCAATTAGATAGAACGGAGGAGGTAGGGTATACACTTGACTAAGATTATTGGTCCATTAATTAAGTTTTGATAACTTTTTCTAGGAAAAGTTGAGTATAGAAAATATTAAAGTTATGTTTTGCAACAAAGGAAAAGAATATAAAACGAAAAGAAAGGAAGAAAAAGTTGATTAATAAAACGAAAATCAAGCAAACCAAACGATAGGAAGGAACCTGCTTCCCTTCCTATCCAAATCCCACCATCCAAACAAACCCTAATTAAAGGGTTAGATTGGATTTGATAAAGAAAGAGTGAGGCAGTTAGGGTAGATAAGTTGGAGCTCCAAATTTAACATTTTATAATATGTTTAATTAGTTGAAAGTTATTGTATGATATCACCAATATATATCATCACCTCATCATTCATTAATAATTATAAATATAGGATTTTCTTTTGTATATTAAAAGAAAAAGTCAAAGCTGCCAAAATTTTCAATTAGAGACATTGGTCTTTCTTGCACTCAAGATCAATGCCCATTTTTATTGTCAAAGTTAAGAATTAGAAATCCCATAATAATCCAAATGCTACTTGTTTTAGATACTTCCAATTTAATTATAGCACCTAAAATTTGACCATTCCTTTTCATTTTTAAGAGTATGACTAAGCAAATTAAAATTAAAATTAAAACTTGATGATGTTATGGTTTTTTAATATTTAAGAATGGAGATATTATAAAATTAAAAAAAAAAAAGAAGCATTAACTTAATAATAGTATGAATACAAAAAACAACATTCATTTCAATTGTTGCATTTAAAGATTGTATAATAGCCATGATCTATTCATCCTTGTAAATCTTATTACACCAACACTTGAAAATGTACCATATATATATATATATATTTGTTTATAATATAGTGTTTACACTCCAAATTTTGAATACTTTTTTTTAATAAAAACTCCATCAACATATGTCGAGATGAAGCGACTCTTTTTCCAACTTTTAGAGAGTGATGCTCTCTCGGTGAGCTCATGCAAGATCTCTTTAGAGATTGTCTATAGAGCATGTGGGACACAATTTTGTGCGATCTTGTGCTTTTCTCCCCTCTCTGTGTAGAGCTGGGAGTGGTCGTTTTTTTAGCTCTATTGAGAACGATGCGACAGGCGCTTGAAAGGAGCTATTTAGAGAGTGTGGTGAAGTTTGTAGAGGGTATCGTGGGAATATTTGGGTTGATTTATGTGTTGGGATTAGAGACTTTCAAGGTATCCTTGCTTAGATTAGAAAGAAATGGAAGAGAGAAGCTTGATCAGAAGTTTTTTCAGCACAAGACGAGCTGCTATTGTACGTTAGAGATGCTCACCTTGTGGTCATTTGTCTCACATTGAAAAGGTGAAGATTCTTCAACCTATAATATAGAAAAGATAAGGTGGGTTACTCCTCTCCTAGCCAATTGATTTTGAGATGGATGATCACACATTCTATTATGGTGTTAGAGCTTTGGGTTGTAAAAATAGCGTCATCTTGAGGGGACATGTACGTTGCTCACCTTGTGGCTATTTGTCCCACATTGGAAATATGAGGATTCTTGTGGACTACTCTCCTCTCATAGCCAATTGATTTTGAGATAGATGCTCATACTTTATAATATAAGGTGAGTATAAATATGAAATTGAGATCATGAACCCAAAAGAGGCACCATCTTGATGGGGCATGTTGAGGATTAAATAGGGAATTGATTTTTTTTTTGAGATTACAACATTGGGGTGGGTGACTCGAACTACAAATTTGAGCGGATGCTAATACATCTCTAATGTCTACTGAGCTATGCTCGCTTTATCTTAGGATAAAGGGAATTGGGTTCCACATTGGTTTAGGTTGAGTCAAGCCGGTAAGGATTGCTCTTTTGGGGTTAATTCTCTCGGCTTTATCTTTAACACTATCATGTACCTCGGTAGTTTTAATGCTCCAAAGGATTATTCTAAATTAACTGATGTGAAGTTGACTTTGCATTTTCTACCTTTATTTGGAAGCTTTTTGTCTAAATCTAGATTGTGTTGAACTTGATCTTGATTATTGTTAATTCTATACTTGTGTGGTTGATCACCTTTCAGTAGTTCAAGATCAATACTAGTGTTGGGGGAGTTGTTCTCGTTTTTTTTTTTTTTTTTTTGTTGGAAATTAGGTTATTAGTTGGTTCATTTTAATGATTTTTTTTAAACAACAAAAAACATTAAAACATTTGCGGGTGTATTTTGATTAAAAAAATAAATAAATATTGAGAATGAAATAGGGGTTGCATGCTGCCCAGACAACATGCAAATATTTTTCTTATGCTTGATATGCACGTCCCTTATTAGACCCTCGTCAACTCATTACTATTTGGTAACGAGTAAATATATTATTTGTTTATTATAGTGTTTGATGTATCGCTTTTATTATTAGAATTACTCTATTAATCTAATGAAAAAAAAAAGTTGTTTAACAATAATACATCACTTAATATTTGTTTTGTTCTAAGAATATATTAACTTAATCATTTAATTAAAGTTATCAATAGTTTGGTTACTAAATATGTGATTTAAAAATGTATAGTTAATTATAAAGTTCTTTCTCTACATAGACCCTTTTTATAATTTAAATATGAATTATAAGTGATGCCTTGCAAACAACCTTTCACCAACCAATAAAATCTAATTAAAATTCAGTTTTTGGTTTAATTTAATAACCAAAAAGTGATCCATACTTACCTTAGAAGAGAAAATGAGTTATGTTATTAGGAACTATGGTGAGGATCATCCATCAACTCACACACTTATCACACTTCATCATTCAATCAAACAAATCACATATTTGTATTCATTCACGCTTTGACTCATAATATACTACTCAAACATGTTTTAATTACTAACACCTTGAAGACAATTGTGTATGACTCAGATACACTATATTATCTTCAACTCACAAGTACGACTACACTTTTAACAAGTGAAATACAGCTAACAGATCATCACCCAACACTATCTAATGGATGAACTACAACTTGCAACTCATCGTGTACCCTCAAAAGAGTGAAAACAACCCATCATGCGCTCTCAAATGAGTACAACTCCACTAGCAACTCGTTCTTCACTCTGAAAGGAAACAACGCTATCAACTCACTCGACACTCTCAAATGAGTGAAACACTATTAGCTACCCACCTTGTAATCTCAAATGAGTGAAACAATCTTACTAACCCATCAGAACTTGTTCTAAACAGAGAAAAGTAATTTACTAATATCTTAACCTAATTAATTAGCTTAACATGCCCGACAATTCTCTTTAAATGTAGAAAACAAATAAAACATAAAAAAATAAAGCAAACATGTTAACAACAGTTGTCAAAAGCATGTTAGAGAGAAAAGTAATGGCATAAAATTGACAATATTAACTACAACTTTAAAACTTAGAGAAAAATAATTAATCCATTATTTCCTCCCATTACACAAAATATATAACTATATTATAGGCTCTGCCTCAATTATTTTTGAAGAAAACATTAACTTTGGTATCTAACATCAATGTCATTCATAGCATTTCACATACCTCAGTTGTAACAAAATAAAGCAACTCACAAATATACTTCAATGCAAGATGGGTAAAGAAAAGAAAAATGCATTCAATAAAAAAAACACCATTATCTTCATTTTATCAAAAAAAATAAAAAGTTGCCATTATATTTTCCTAGAAAGTAAAAAAAAAAAAAAAAAAAAAAAAAAAATGTCCTAATCAATTTAACTTAACGTGCACTTCGACTTGACATTATTCTATGATCTAAAATCATAATTTGTTCTACTAAACTCACGATCGTCTCAAGACTTGGACTCGAGAGACCACCATAATTACCATTAAACTCATTTATCAATTTCGAACTTAAAACTTTGAAAGGAGCATCTTATAAAAACCAAGCTTCTACCCACCAACTGCTCGTTCTAATTTGACCTTATAACAATTGATTGTTAATGAAACCTATAAAAAATTTTAATAGATTTTTTTTAAGTATATAGCAAAAACCAATCTAATTACTATCCTAAACTTACCCTTCAACCATCTAAAACAAGTGCAAATTAGGAAAAAGGGACATAATTCAATAAATTTAAAATGTATGAAATATTTTTAAAATAACTATATTTAAAAATAAGAATGCCACAATTTATTATCAACCCCAAATTTTTAAAAAATTAAATTTTGGTTAGATAATTACTAAATTTCTATTTGACCATTGAACCAATGGGAATGGTTTACAGAAAGTTAACTTTTGGTAGATGGTGGATAAAAGGCAGCATTTTCTAGCAACAGACAATTAAAGTACATATCTACTTCCTTGAAAAAGTAGGTGAAACTCTCGTCCTCTTTTATTATATTCTAAACTACTACCGACTCTTTTGCAAGCGAAAAATTATCGGGATTTGTTTGAAGTTTTTATGAAATTATTAAAAAGAAGTTATAATTATTTTATAAAAATTTCATCCAATCAAAGTATTACTACCATTTTTTTATAATTATTTAAAATAATTTTTTTTTTCTAATTACTCTACCATTTTGTAAACAAAAGTCTCTAAAAATATTTATATAACAACCATAATTTCCTTTTCCTATTATAGATATATATAAATATATGAACCGTTTAAAATCAAAAAATATAAAATTACTAATTTTTCAATTTATGGGTTATGGGTCTACCATGCTTCTGTTGAGTCACTCTGATTTTATAACAATGTTATTAAATAACCTGCCACTCAAATATTTTAACTCATTATTTTTTAATCACAACCAAATTCAAAGTTTGGATTTTAGAATGGTTAGATTATGGTTACACCACGGTTACACTGTGCCACTCTAATGAGTTCTTAAACCATTAGTAGGTAATTCTCAAATAAAATTTTGTGATTAGAGAGGTAGGAAAATTTGTAGATTATGGATCCACCACGCTTATGCTTGACACTCTAATTTATGGATCATTGTTATTAAATAAATTGTATGGTTGTTACCAAAATATTTTAACTTTTTTCTTAGAGCTAAATTGATTTTGTTAACCCCAATTTCCTATTAATTAATGGGAGACTCCGGGTTTTGGAGCCCAGGCGGAGCTGGGCTGGGCGGAGAAATTGATCTAAAGTCTACGCTTTCAAAATTAATCATCGTCCCTCAAATTCAAAAAAAAAAATTCAAAGAAGTACGATTCAGTGTCATGAATTTTTTTTTTTTTTTTATATCTATTAAATTTTAAGTATATTATGAATTATTAAAGAAAAATATTTATTTAAATAGATAATTTTAAGTGAAATATTTTTTATCTAAAAATTAAAGGTATAAATAAAGAAAGTTTTATTAATATATATA
>JBBMEG010026189.1:0-24058 GCA_037832605.1 Cyclanthera cordifolia
ACGTTACTTGGACTCGGTCGACTCGTCCACAGGAGAGTCCTAACCTCCACGGCCAACCCACTCGGGCTGGCCTACTCATTGTAACGGGTAAACGCCACGGGGTGCGACGCCTTCAAACATTACTTGGGCTTAGTCGACTCTAAGGGAGTCCTGACCTCCACGGCCAATCCACTCGGATTGACCTACTCGTTGTCGGACCCGAAGAGTGTAAGGCTGCAAGGGCAGACCCCAGGGGGTCTTGGCCTTCCTTGGCTGACCTCCAGGGGAGTCGGACTTGCTTGGCCGATCCCCGGAGGGACGGTATGGACTCGGCCGACCCCTAGGGGGTTATGGCCTCCATTTGGCCGACCCCTGAGGGGTCGGAAGTGGCAAGGCTGACCCTCGGGGGGACGGTATTGGCGTGACCGACCCTTGGGGGGTCGAGGCCTCCATTTGGCCGACCCCAGGGGGTCGGCGTTGGCTTCTTTGTTCTTCGTGCGGGTCCCAACCTCTTCTGAGTCTTTCGGGATATTTTTCGGTTATAACAAATCCCATTAAGAAAATCATTAAGTATTCAAATTGAACAAACCTCTCAATTTCACGAACTCCATTGCAGATGCATAACCCGCCGATGCATCTTGCTTTGTACGATATGTACTCATCCCAAAGACTCTAAATCTTGGAGAAATATAATGAAACAAAATCTTAAGCTTCAGCAATGTAAGGCCCCGTTTTAGATGGAAAATTCTTTGTCCATTTCGTTTTTTGATCTTTAAGATCATCCTAGATATCTTTGGCTGAATCAATGAAGATGATTGATGAAGGTACTCCCTTTGAAACCGAATTCAAGATCCAGGCTATGACTACATGATTGTTTCGAACCCATAAACCATACCTTTCGTCTTCTTCACTTGGCTTCTGTATAGTCCCATTTATAAACCCTAAATTGTTCCTTATTATTTCAAGACCAAAACCAAGTTAGATGTATCGCTATTGTGCAGTTGATACGAATTATATTGATTCATTTCTCTTAGAACAATACTCGAAGAGCCTCCTTGTTCACTTAATATGATTGAAGAAGACGTCTCCTTTCATGAGTCTTTGAATGGTTGAGATATTCTGTTGTTTAGTCTCCATTTTTGATACTGTAACAACCCGGTCCATAACCGTAAGGTTATGGCTCGACAGTTACCTATGCATAAAAATTTTAAACCAAATTTCGGCAGAGTTTCCCCTAAATTATGAGAAACTCATACCTGCAAAACCTGTAAAACAGAATCTAGACATTTCAAAATGCATTTTAAAAACAACCCTGCAAGTTCCAAACCAAAATAGATTTCCTATCCAGGCAGTCAACAGTTTAAATATAAATATAAATCCCGAGATCTCGACTCCATAACTAAAAAATTTTAAAACGAAGTTGTTACAACAGTTCGTGCAGGAAGAGATGCATTAAGACCATAAACAACTACCGTAAAACTAGATACAACGAACACATCCCCTCTTTGGTCTATCCTCAGTAGTCGGTCATCCATCCTAATGCGTACCTGCAACTATGGTTTTGAATCCATAGCGAACATAAAACGAAGGGTGAGTATATGAGAACTCAGTAAGAAACCTCGCAACGAGTGCACTCAGCATATAAGAACATAGCAAACATAAATCATAAGCCTATGAATAACATGTACAAACGAACGGGAAAGCGTCCCGACTCTCTGGTGTCTGTGCCACACGTTTCAAAACTCGTGGCAATACTCGAAGAGTCTCACGAGCCAATAGTGTGAAACTCCAAAGTCACAACCTGACCCCTCTAGGTATAATAGAGAGCCTAGGTACAAGGGTCATCCACTCACAATAACACCAACGCATACTTAAAAGGTAAAAAGTGTACCAACAATAGCTTACACAACGTGAAAAAACTAGCCTAGAGGCTAACTCTAAGCTTATTAGTCTTGAATCCAACCGAGCACTCCATACAAAGCCTTCACAGACTCTCAACAAATCCGTCAATCAAACCTAGCGGGCCAACGCTTCGATCCCACCCAATAACTCACCAAGCTCTCTTAAGCATTTTTTTGAACACCTTCCTTATAAGACCAAAACCACCAAACTCTGATCTCCGCACCAAACTCATCCAAACCAGCTGGACTATTTTTAAATCACCTTGCTTCCCAAAATAGCAACAAATACCACAGGCTTAAATTAGAACAAGCGACGTCCAAACCACGAAGCGACTTGCTAAATCCCAAATACTAATAGAACGAACTCCTTATAACAATTTTGGCAGCCCTAGCCAATTACACCAGCAGTACCGGAGAAGACAGGGAGTGCCACCCACGATGAACGAAGCGACAAGCACAAGATGAGACGAAGCTATTGATAAGGATTGCTGGGTGAAAAAGCTCCATAAACAAGCTTCACGAGACTGACTGGCGACGAACGGCTATAAGACAACAGATTTGGACGCAAGTCGACGGGTCTCACGTTACACAATTGCTGGCAGCAACGCTACACGCAACGAAATAGGATGAACGTCGACGCTCCTCGGCTGCGTGGCCTTGCATGTTCGAACGAAAAGGGAGAGGAAGAAGGAGAAATAGCAGACCGAGAGAGACGAGGGAGAGAGATGTCGCGCGCGAGAGAGAAGAGGGATCGCGAGAGGGAGAAGCCGAAGGAGAGAGAGAAAATCGTGAGGGAGTGGTTTAGGAAAATTTTAGGGTTAAACTTTAGATAATTGCAATTTAGTCCTTCAATTTTCTATAAGAAAATTAATTAACCTTAATCTTTTAATAAATTGTTATTCGGTGAGTTGGTTGGTCCAATCTTTATCTTAGAAAAGTCCTCGGTTCGAGATTTGAATGATGCAGACCACACCCTTTAACATAGCTATAAGTCTTACAGAGATCATAACAAAGTGCAAGGGAATTTAGTAAGAAATTTCTTCCCACCTACACAAGAAGGATAAAAGGGAATCTGTCGATCCCTCCTTCTTCAAACACAATCGATCTCCTCCTAGAATTCGCATGCCCTAACTTCCTTACTCATCCTCTTTTCTCTTTCGCGTACCTTAGAGGAGTATCCACTTTGCCCAAATAGCAAAACATCGAGGTTTCTCCTTCTCTCCTTCATCCATCACCACGTAGCCCTTCTTGGTCCCTAGTCGTCACACGCCTGCTATTTGTTTTTTAAATGACACAAATCCTACATAAAAAAAAAAATATATATTTATATATAATTACCTCTAGCCCCTCCCATTCCTTTATTCACTCTTTTATCTACCTTACAAAATATAAGGTTTTTCACTAGCTATAATATTCATCAATTCTGTGATTACATTTGTTATTTTTTTTTTATATATTGACTAAAATTATATTTGCCTAGTTTAGTAAGTTTTTATCAATTTTATTTTTATTTTATTATGTTTTTTTTAAATGGTCTTCGAGTAACCATTTTAGAAAATATTATCAAGGGAGATTAGAAAATTTTACATTTTTACATTTGGAAGGTTTAATTTTCAAATTTTCTAATTAAAATACATTTTCACTTTGATGTATTTGTCTAGTTTATTTTTTTTTTTTTTTTAATAAAATTTGAGTGGTTTAGTTGTTAGAATAGTTTTTTTTTTTTTTTTTTTTTGTAATTAAGATCAATAATGAATTTGTGTGATTGTTGTAAAGATTATTTCTGTCTATTATTTTTCTCAAATTAAATATTTTTCTACCTAAAATCTTGTCTGTGTGTTTTGTTGTGTGTAATTTGTTATAATTTCTCGATTATTCGTTAGTAAAAATCAAAGATTTAGTGATTGGCATATGCGGACATCTTTCACCAACAGTGTCGGGCACACAACCGTCATCAATACAAGTGACATTAAAAACATTTAGTGATGGACACATTTAGTGACAGACTGGATCTAACATCGAAAGACTTTGGTGTCACGCAAGATGAGCGACACCAAAGGCTTTACATGACCGACACCATTTCTATATGGTGTTGTTCAAAAGCTGACATCAATGGTAAAATATGTCGATTTTTTACCCACACATGACCGACACTAAAAGTCATTTGCGTCGCTCCAAAAACAACACCAATTGTTAAATGTGTCGGTTTTGGAGCGACACCAATACTTATATGGTGTCTGTCATGGTTGTCACCAAAAGCCTTTGGTTTCGCTCCAAAATCGACACCAATTCTAAATGATGTCGGTTTTAGACCGTTTTGCGCCCGACATTAAAAATATGTTTTTTAAGTTTTAAAAAAAAAATTCGTTCATGTGAGTTCTGCCCATCATCATTTAATAATCGCCTTCTATTATTAAATGCTAACTAACATAACATTTTTTTGTTGATCATGAGGGTCCAATCCATCATCATTTGTGTCTAACATTAAAAGTGTCAAAACGTGTTTAAAAAAGCTAAGTGGTGATTTGTCTATTTCAAAGCAAATATAATACAAAAAATGCTCTGAAAATGCCAAACCACAAAAAATTTACATATTATTTATTCACCTTCAAACTCATCTTTAAATTCAATTTAACTTCTAACTTTTGTTGAATTAACTGAAGTTTCAGTAGCATAACAACATAACATTAAGATTACCCAAAAATCTGTTAATCCTGTAAATTTCAAAAATGAATTAATATCCTACAAGAAATCAAAATACACAATATATAGAGACTTTGTCTCACCAAAAAATATTTTCTTGAGTGTATGGTTTCGTGGTGTTAAACTAAAACATAACACAATATTTCCAAATTAATAAACGAAAAGTTTTGCAGACTATATAGACTAAAATTGTTAATGAAGTAAAACAAAAACTTACTAGTTTATTTATGGGGGTCCGCGTGTTGGATATCATCTTTAGTATGAACAATTGAACATAATATCCACACACTATTGATCTCAATGGATAAGGTAGCGAATAAAATGTTATCATTTTATTATAATAATTGTACATGACAAAAATTAGAATAGAAAAAATTTATGAGTTTTTTTTTACTTACCTTTACTGATTTTCATGTTAATTTTGTGGATCTGAACCCATTTTTTGATTGTCACAATCGATTAGAGCTATAGAACAAAAATGCAAACATTAGGATAATAAGAAAATTGAAATAAAAAAAAACTACCAAAAACAAAAAAACTTAAGTATTTATTATATGAGTTAAACTCACATCGGACGTTTTCTGACCGAGTGAGTTCATAATATAAACAGTACTATCTTCAGCAATCAAGACTACTAAAATCCAATGGTGCATAAAAGACATAACGATGATTTTAAAATGTTATAAAATATTCATACATATATATAATACACGCTACGAAGATTAAAATTTAAAAATGCATACCTGTCTTCTAGTAAGTAGTTATCGGGAATTTGTTGATCGTAAGTAGCCTAAATGTAGCTGAAATAGATTTAGGAAACGTTATTAAATGTAACAAGTTGATATAATAATTGAAAAAAATGTATTACTTACGCAATGTAACAAAGAATTGGAGTGTAGTCGATTTCTTCCATCTCACAATATTGCAAAATATATTCTCTTGCAAGGAAGCAATTGTTACGAAAACCAAACATGTTTTTTGTAAGATCTACTTATAGCATGTCATTATCACTCATACTATGTTTGATAAAGTGATAAACTAGCTTGATTGTAGTTGGAAGTGTGATGTCTGATTGATGAGATTATGTATCTGACACAACCTTCCTACATTTGTTTGAAAGTGAGGGCTATGACAATAAATTTAATCTATTATTAGTTAAATGATAATGTGATACATACTATAAAAAGGAATGTAAAATTAATTACCTCTTTGGATACATTATTTTTCTTAATAATCCATGCACGCGACCATGACACAAAAGTGTTGACGACTTGAACAAGGTATTGAAGCTCGTTGTTTAGAGGAATTGAAATGTCCAAATCCTCGTTGTTTCCAATTATTAAATCCACCAGCACGTGGCCGATGTACTTTCCTAGTGGAAGACCATGAATCTTAGCAGATGTGTCACTCGATTCATACATTGTACCAATGGCAACAATGTTTTCAATATTTTCAATTACACTCTTTAAAGAAACACATAGTTAGAGTAATATCGATATTAGTTTGATAATATAAAAAATAAAATTAATTTAATAATATGCAACTTACATCTCCTAGTCTTAGACATCAGAATGGGCAATGAGTTCTTTAATGACTTGAGGTATTTAAAGGATCTCATTTACTTGCCTCATTGGTTCTTCTAGTATTGGGTGTGATTGATCATTATTACTTTCCATACAAGAGAGCAACCAACTTGGCTATTTTATTCAGTTGATTTTTCTACCATATTAACATTTGGACGAGCCATCTAGAAGAAAACTGATAAAGATAAAAATTGACCAACGCCACTAACACGTCTTCGATGCTCGAGTGTTCTCAATGCTTCTGTCAAAATATCTGCAGCTTGATGTGCATTTTCTAACACACCCTGAATTAAAAATATTATCAATTAAATTAAAATTCATGAGAGATTTGAATTGTTAACTGTACTATCAATTAAACATCCTTACAATTCGATTGGAGGCTTCAATTGTGTTCTCATCGACATACAGTTTATCCTTTCCCTTTCGCCCTTCCATCCATAGTATTTCACGTGAGGATGGATCAGATTTAATATTTATACCCTAAATCCATCAAACAATGAATTAGTAAAGTGGAATTCTTACTAGCTCATGACCGAGTTGAGCATAACCCTTTCTAGCCATACGGTGAGGATATTTTCGTCTCTCTTTTTGCTCTTCACTATTTTCCTGTGTTTAACACATTAGTAATACGATAAACATTAAAATAATATGCAAAATACAAAAGAAGTAGTTATCTTAAATTCCTCTGATAATCGAATGTTTACAAAATGATCTCATTGTTCTTGTATGATGTACGGGTATTTAGTAGGCAGATATACTAACTTCTCATGGTTCTTGTTTATAAATGGCTTGATAAAATTTTTAGTGAGATTGTATTTAAATGTTCTGAATTTCCACGCCATAAACATCATGATCCTATGTTTTGGACATAGAATCCACCTGAAATGACATCAGTTTAAAATAGAATAAGATTGGGTTAGTTATAGTATGTAATACATGATAATATTTAGTTAAGTAATTATTTACCTCTGGGCAATCCCAGACATTATCTTTTAATTGATCGGGGACATTACCCCAAGTATCGTAGGTGAGCGGTATATATGATCTGACACATACACCAATATAACAACGCAATTTCTTCGCACTATCTCCGATTTCTTGACCCATAGAGTTATATTGAACCATGCGCGTTCTCCAACCATTCTTTCTTGAGCGAGCTCACGCAAGAGTGTCACGCCTCTAGTGAACCTGTTTCGAGCAGGTCTGTTCACGGGAGTACCACCAGCATGATCGCTCTCCGAGCTAGACATGATATCAATCTGCACAAGAGAGAGAGAAGATATGTTAAAAAATATATAATTTGTTAAATTATCTTCAAAATGATTAATATATAAGGAAAAAAAATAACACAAAAATATATATAATTGGTTAAATTATCCATGTACCC
This sequence comes from Cyclanthera cordifolia, assembly GCA_037832605.1. Lineage (NCBI taxonomy): Eukaryota > Viridiplantae > Streptophyta > Magnoliopsida > Cucurbitales > Cucurbitaceae > Cyclanthera > Cyclanthera cordifolia. The sequence goes on from JBBMEG010026189.1 coordinate 7,554, forward strand.
TCACAATCATTTCTAATATAGGTGAACGAGTCACCATCAATAATATTAGACAATGTTTCTATGACCTCGTACCCACAATTTTTGCAAATTCTGCAAGAATCTCTTCTTCGCTTAACGGTTCGAGAGCTACTCCGAATTTTTGTTCCACATTAAAAACTTTCTTTTGTCATCTATATGGGTGCCCAATAGCTATATCTCCAATGTCCAAGGTATGCCATTTTTTTTCCTTAGGTAAATAAGTAGATGTTGTTTTCTCCCAACATATCGGACATGCACGATACCTTTTACAGTACACCCACACAAATTACCGTATGGAGAAAAATCATTAATGGTCCACAACAAAATAGCTTTCAAGGTGAAACGTTGTTGATAATGTGCATCAAAACATTCAATACCTCTATTCTATAACAATTTCAGATCATCAACTAATGGTGCTAAATAGACATCTATGTCATTACCTGATTCTTTGGGTCCAGAAATTAATGATTTAACATTAAGTATTTACACTTCATGCACAACCATGGAGGTAGCTTGTAAGCTACCAACATCACTGGCCAACAACTATATTTAGTACTTTGGTTTCCGTGTGGATTTACACCATCTGTTGATAAGGCTAAACGAAGATTCCTCGATTCTAAACTAAATTTGGATAATCTTTCTTCTATTTGTTTCCATGGGTGTGTGTCGGCTGGATGTCTTATATACCCATCGACCTGATGGTGCCACGTCAATATTTTTTAAGTTTCTTTACTTGAAACATTCGTTCAAATCTTGGAATGGGAGAGAAATACCACATGACTTTTACTAGAATATTTTTACCCCTACTTGCATATTCTTCCGAACTTTTAGGACATAATTCGGCATTAGCGAGTTTTTTTCGATACAAACAACAATCATTGATGCAGGCATTAATTTTTTCATAATTCATTCCTAATGTATTTAAAATATTTTTGGCATAATAGGTAGATAACAGATTTTCATTAGGACAAGGCAATAGAATGTTCAATAGTTCTAACAACTCTGTGAAACTCTTATCACTCCATCCAAACTTTGCTTTCAAATTATAAAACTTAATCAATGCAGATATCCTAGTAAAATTATTACAATTTGGGTATAATGATTTTTTGACATCCTCTAATTGTTACTCAAATATTAACGATTTGTCGTTAAAATAATCGTGTGCAGCCTCAAACATTCGTATTTGGTCATCCAAATCTTATCTATAATTTGATCGATTTGAATACTTTCAATATTGCTTCTTTTAGTTGATATAGATTCTCCATGACATTCAAACATTTCAAACATGGACAACAAACAACATTTAACCCTTTGGAATGTCTTAACACATTTTTTATAAAATAAGTAAAACTATTTAAAACATATAAAATAAACAAAACTATTTAAGAATACAATATAAATAAATAAAACTATTTAATACATATAACCAAACCCACAAAAAATTTCCTAAAAAAAGCATTATTACCTTGAATTATAAGAGGTAGAAGAGAAGAGCCCGAATCCATTCAACAAGCTGTAAAAAGAGAAAAGAAGAAGTTTTTGAGGAGAGAGGATAAAAGAAATGGAGAAATGTGGATTTTTTGAAATTTGAAAGAGTATAAATCCAAACACAATTGGTCGACACCAATTGGCCAGACGGACACCAACTGACCGACAACAAAAGTGACCACCACCTGATATTCGTGTTTTCAAATTTAATTTGAATTATCCATCACATATTCCGTGTTTTTTGTAGGGATTCTTTTAATCAAAGTTAAAAAATATTTTTCGTAACGGTCAAAAAACACACTAAAAAATGTTTAATCACGTCTTCAAAATATTTGATAAACTAAATCGTAAATATAAGGACTAAAAAGATATTTTAAAGTCCCTTTTGAAAATAATTTCATAAATATTAGATAACTTTAGTAGATTTATGGTATATTTTAGTTGCCAAACTTTTGAAATATTTAATCATGACTTTAAAATTTTGATTTATTATTATTATTATATATTTTTGACGTCATTTTTTTAAAATTTTGTTTGAATTTAACTTCAATTAAGATGAGACTTGATTACTTCTCCTCCACAATCCAATGAAACTTTGCGTTCTCCCTAATTTGATTTAGATTAAAACAATTTTGTCATAATTATTTTTAGTTAATTCAACAAATGTGAGACTAAAATTTTGAATTATTAATAATATATTAGAAAGTGTGGACATATCAATTTCAATAATAATTGGTTATGAAAAAAATAGCCCACAATATCTTGAATTTTTGCCTGAGTGGGGTCTTATTAGAAATCATAGACATTCATCTTAAAATCATTTTATTTTATAAATATGTTGAAAAAATTTCCCCCTTTTAATGTAAAAAAAATACCACAAAATAAGTATCCCCGCCTAGTAAATAATATTTGGTAAAATATTTATTTTACCATTCAAACACAAAATAGACTTTTAATTGTTCAATTCAAAGACGGCTGCTTAATTTATATGAAAATTACATTTTTAGTCACGAAGTGTGATATCTAATTTTTATTTAGATTATTTATTATTAAATATTGACTAGACTAATTTTAGATTATAATAGCTAGGTTGATGAAGTTGTTATTTTACGTTTTATATGAAATTATTATTTTTTAAAAAAATACACAATAATTAAAAGGGGAGCATCATTCAATTTTCAAATAGAGACTAACAAAATGTTTATCTTAAATCATATAAATATTATATAAATCAATTACTAATATGTCATATATTCAAGACTAAATTATCAAAATTACCCTTAAACTTTTGCTCCACACTTAAACTTTGAAAATGTTCAACAAGTGCTTGTTCACACGAGATTTTGACGAACGAGAAGAAATGAGACACGTGTAAATGAATTTTGAATTTTTATTGATTTGAATATGTGAGCGTGTTACAATCTCTAGTATTTTTCCTCTATTTCTTTCTCTCTGGATGTAGACTTTGAAGATGTTGATTCCGAGGGCTTGCAAGCTTATTATCAAACTGAGGATGATCAAATCTTCTGTTTGATGACGAAGAGACGATCAGCTTGAAGAAGCCTTTGTCGTTGAGTGTTTGAATTATGAAGCTTGATACCTAAATTCATGACTCTCGACTCTTTGACTGATTCTTATGGATTTGATTTGTTGGAAGCTTTGGATTCTGGATTATTGGGCTGAAAGCTCTTAGGTTTATGAGTCTTCAGTCTTGTTCTCAATTCCGGGTCCTCTGTAAATGAGGAAGAACTCCCTATTTATACAGTTCTTATGTACTTGTGACTTCATGGGCCTTTGGGCCTGAACCTTAGACTTGGACTTTATGGGTTTTTGGGTTCACTACTTGGATTAAGGCCAAATTTAATTTGGGTCTAAAATCAAACAAACAACTTTTAATCCAATTTGTTATGAAACAATTATAGTTTTGTAAATGACCCAATATTTAATTTGATTTATTTGTAAATGACGTGACAATTTATTATCGGCCGAAATTTCTCAGTCAACAAATGCCTCTTTTTCGAGTTTTATGCACGAACATGTGTGCATGAATCTCGAAAAAGATAGTTTGTAATTGACATAAAATTCTTTTGTGCTAATGTCAACTTCTTGAGAGGTTTTGATTCAACTGAGATGTGAGTTGGTCAAACCTTTTTTTTAACACCTTTGTTATGTCAATTAATCAAAATTTTGAATTTTGGTCGACCAAAATACAATGACCTGTAACTTGACATAAAATCTTGATTTGAATTTAAAGTAAAGTCTATTGTCTACTTAATTTTGACCGTGAAATTGGATGATATGTACTCAAAACTTCTTCAACGTAAAATTACACGAGCTTAATAAAACTTGAATTTGGCCAAGCTTTGAATATACTTGAAATCAACTTTCGAAATATTTTGGAACTTTCATGAAACGTAAATTTCAGTAGAACCTTGCATAGGTTGACTTTGGTTTGAATCTTGAATCAACTTGAGCTAGGCTTTGGTGGAATCAACTTGTCTTGAATTTATAGTCTGAAAACCATCAAATATTCACTTTGGATTTTGATGTGAAATTTCTCTTGCCTTGAACTTGGCTTTGACGTTTTGGAGTGAGTCATTCACCATATAATTTGAAACTAAGTTTATCCTCCAACAATCTAATATGAAACTTATTCTAAAATATTCATCGGCTAGAGAATAAATTATAAATAAAATAGCCAATTCAGTCATATTTATAAATAAACTTATTCTACTCTCTTATTTTCAATATTTTGCTTTTGCCCCCTTATGCAACCCATTTTGTACTTACAGTGATGTCACTCCTGCACTGCACATGCGGCGGTGGTCACCTTTCAATGACGTCACTACTGCTGGACTAAGTGCCCTCTTTATGGGATGACTTGGCATATGTAGCGGTGGTCACCCGACTCTTACAGTGACGTCACTCTTGCTCTTCTACCTCCAGTGGTGGTCACTTTTTTTACAGTGATGACACTTCTATTGGATAAAGTGCTATCTCTATGAAGTGACTTCTCATACGCAGCGGTGGTCACCAGACCTTTTCACTGATGTCACTCCTGCTCTTCTGCCAACACTTCTGCTGGACCAAGTGCCTTCTTTGTGAGGTGGCTTGTCATACACAGAAGCGGTAACCAAACTCCTTTCTTTATGTCTGTTTTTTTTTTTTACCAACTTTTTTTTAGTTATAGAGTATCATCCGCAGTGGTAAAGTTTGAACTATTTCAAATTTTCTCGTACACACTTTTTTGTGTTACTTATAAACACTTTTTTGTGTTACTTATAAGCTCAATGCGCTTGATGCTTTTGTACATTGTCTTTGCATAAATGCCTCCTTTAAAGATTTACGCATCAATATGTGTGGGTGAATCTTGAAAAACATATTTAGAAGAATGTGTAATAATGAAGAAACTACTAGGCTTGGATGAGATAGAAAAAAAAAAAGCAAAAATTTAAACCTTAAGAGTGGTAATGATCTTAATGTCGGTTCGAACAACAATTATTTTTTACTTTGGCACAAGTGGCGGCGACCTTTTAACTTAAGAAGAATGGCAACTCAACTTCTTGGAGAGGCCATAACTTTAAAAATGAGAGCGAAGCCCAAACGCGAGAACTTAAATATAAAGCAGAAACGTCAGAACTTGAAAGCAAAGCTGCGATGTCAAAACTTGCAGACGAAGCAGTTACGTCTGAACTTGATGATAAAGATGCAATGTAGAATTTGAAGACGAAGCAGCAACTTCAACACTTAAAGATGTAGCAGCAATGCTTGAACTTGAATATGAAGAAGCGGCGTCAGCACTTGTAGACGAACAAGCAGGGTCAGAACCTAAAGATAAAGCAGCAGCGTCATAATTTAAACATGAAGCAGTAACGTAAGAACATGGAGAGGAACCAGTAGCGTCAAAACTTGAAGACAAAGTAGTGACGTCAGTAATTGGAGACGAAGCAGCAACGTTGGACGTGGAGACAAAGAAGCAGAATCAGATCATAGAGACGAAGTAGCATCAACACTTGGAGACGAAACAATAGCGTCAGCACCTGGAGACGAAACAACTGCGTCAAACTTGGAGACGAAGCAGCAACTTCGAAACTTGGAGATGAAGCAACAGTGTTGGAACTTGGTGACAAAGCAGCGGCTTGATAACTTGGAGACGAAGCAGAAGTGTCAGCACTTGGACACAAAGAAGCAGCGTCAGCACTTGGAGACGAAACAACAGCGTCAGCACTTAGAGACGAAGCAACAACGTCGGAACTTTGAGATGAAGGAGCAATGTCGGATCTTGGAGACAAAGAAGCAACGTCAAAACTTAAAACGAAATAACAACATTGGATTGCAAGATAGAATATGGACCGTCGAAACTTACATAAGGGATTAAGTCATCATGTAGTTCATATAGCTTGTAGTTTATACTCATATGCCAAGGAGTATTAAAATTGTAGGCATAAAACTTCTTTAGAAGATTTCCATTGCTTAGATCAAACCTCAGGCCATCCATCGTTAATTGATTGCTATATCCTTGTGAAAGAGGTGCTTTATTGATATATTCCTAAAATATTTCAGCTTCTACTTCTTCTTTGTTTGCAATGACGATATGGAGAATCATTTTCTTTTGGTTCTACATCTTTTCTATTGGATTGGTGACAATCATATGACGCCGCTTTATTCTTAATGAATTTTCTATCTCAACAGTAAGAAAAGTTCTCCTCTTCATGCAAAGCGAAACGGCATTATGAATGTCGTCTTAGCTTCTAATCTCTTTGTGAGGAGTATCTTGTGTAGTCCTTGTAGAGCACTTACAATAGAGCCGCTCAAAAACCGACTCCATAGACTCATTTTTCTTGCTTATACTTCTACTCAATCTCTGAATGACTGATGCCCGCATCGCCATTGGAGCAGATGGTATATCTTCATTCTTTACAAATTTGCTTAATCTTTGAAAGACAGATAGTCGGGTTGTAGTTGAGATTAAAGATTTTGCTTCTTCATTTGTTTGTTTGCCAAATCTTTGGAAGGTTGATAGTCATGGCACATCTGAGGCTAAAAGTGTGCATTCTGTCTTTTCTTTTGATGTGTTCAATCTAAGAAAGGCTGACACACGAGTAGTTGGCAGCCCGATTTGTCTAAGTGTAGATAGCTCTTGGTTAACCTTCTTCACTTTCTTTTGATCTTCACTTTTTGTTATCTTCACATTCTTCAGTTGTTATGTAATTTCTATATGCAACTTTCACCTTCCATTTCCTCGTTATATGGATTGGCTCAGATGGCTCATATCCAAGTCCATTTTGTAGAACAACCGTTATTGATAAGTTTCTTTAGTGTAGCTGAAAGCCCCAACCTGTCATCGAAAATACTTAGACTTTTAAACTAAGTATGAATCGTGAAGTCATAATCTGCCTTTGCTAAGAACTTATATTCATTTGGGTCGAATCCATCTCTTGTTCGACTTTTAGGTAAGATTATCAGCATCAGATCATCTTCAACTTTATCAAATTTTTGCTTCGTCATTTTTTTAAGAGGCATAGTAAATTTTCTTTTAAGATTTCGATATCCCCGACCTTCAAGTTATTTGAGCATTATGCGAAAGTAGCTTCGCCAAATTTGCGTTGATAAAGCGGGATATAGCGTAACAGGGGAGGATTTGGATCATTTTTATCTTTAAAATTTTCAGGCTCCATGATGTTTTTCGAAGTTTTACTCTTCTCAAATTCATACTTGTTTATATCTTGGATTGTTTCTCTTTTTGTATTAGCTTCTAATACCGATTTGAGCTCTTTGTGTTTTTTGATTTCGGGGATATCTATTACTGAAGTCTCTACTGTGCTCTCGCATTTCATATAAAATTTTTCATCTGCAAAATGAGACTCAACTTCAGAGAACGAATTAGTGTCAGCTTCTACCTTCTTAATTCCATCTTGATAGAACTTGAAGCATTGATGCAATGTAGAAGTTACTACTCCATTTCCATGAATCCAAGGACGTCCCAATAGAAATTTGTAGGTGGTTTTACAATCTATGATATGAAACAATGTATCAACTTTTAGGTCTCAAATAATTATAATAAGCTTTAAACGGATCATGCCAATTGCTTTCTGTCGTCCTTGGTTAAAGCCTTGTATCATTAATTACTACTCGATAATTCTTCTATTGAAATGCCTAAGTGCTTCACAGTTGACTTAGGCATTATGCTTACAACTCATTCGTCATCAATGAGTATTTGTCCCACTTTATGCTCTCGAATGTATCAAGAGACAAACAATAGTCTATAGTGTGGCTTTTATCCTAGTAATAAGTCTTCATCAATAAAACTTATTGACATGCAACATGGTTCATATGCGAGTGTGTTGGATATCTGGGTGTTTGCACCATTAGAGTCTATCCATGCCTTGATAATAGCGTTCTTGGTGGTTTGAGGAAGTGACATTAACTCTTCCAAGTTGAAAGAAGATATGTCTTCAAGTTCATTTGTCATCTTTGATGAGCTTTCTAAATCTCTATTAAGGTAACAGTACGACATGTAACAACATTAAGTACTTTTTCTTCAATCATTCACTAGAAAGCTCTTTGAAAAAAATTCAGCCAGTGTTATCGTTTGACGCATTTGCAGAATATTTTCATTTTCCTCCAAACAGAAACTTAGGTTTTCTTGCAAACCTTATTTATTTTTGTCTTTGGAAGATTGATTATTCTCATGTGTTATCGGAACAGACGTGATTCTTTTGAAATGTGTTGATGCCGAAAAATAGTCAACAGATATCCACAGTAATGATTTGTTTAACTGAGGACGAAAGGCCCTGCAAAAAAGCAAAATTAGGACACACCGGTGTGATGTGAGCCACAAGGCCTCCGATGCCTAAGTCAGAAACGGAATTTTGGGGAATAGTTTAGAGTATTAAGAATGACTTAAGAGTACTTAGCTTAGGATCTGTCCCTCGGAAGGGAGAAATGACTTGACTTTTATAGCATTCGGTTTCATAACTGCTGCAGCTCACTTATGGCGATATAGTGGTCGGTCGTTTAGAAACATCCGCCATTTAGCCGGGTATGAATAACGGTGTAACTCTTGGCCGGTACCCTTTGGAGGTGCAACGATCTTAATTCTGGACTCGATCGACTCTTCAGAGAGTCCTGACCTCCACGGTAGACCCAATGGGGCCGACCTACTCGTTGTAACGGGTGACACCGTAGGATGCAGCGCCTCCATACGTTACTTGGACTCGATTGACTCTTCGGAGAGTCCTGACCTCCACGACCCATCACCTCGGATGGATATACTCGTTGTAATGGGAGACGCCACGGGGTGCAGCGCCTCCAAACGTTACTTGGACTTGGTCGAGTCTTCAGAGAGTCCTGACCTCCACGGCCAATTCACTCGAATTGACCTACTTGTTGTCAGACTCGAGAAGGATGGGGCTGCAAGGGCCAACCCCGAAGGGTCCTAACCTTCCTTCGCCGACCCTCAAAGGAGTCAGACTTGCTTGGCCGAACCTGGGGGGTCAAAAATGGACTTGGCCAACCCCCGGGGTCGCCAAGGGCGAGGCCTACCCCCAAGGGGTCAAAAATGGACTTGGTCGACCCCTGGGGGGTTGTGGCCTCAATTTGGTCGACCCCTAGGGAGTCGACAATGGCGAGATCGACCCCCGAGGGGCTAGAAATGGCGAGGCCGACCCTCGAAGGGTCGCCAATGGTGCGACCAACCCTTGAGGGGTCGGCAAAGGAGTTGGCCGACCCTTGGGGGTCGGCGCTGGCGTGGCCGACCCCCGTGGGTTGACAATGGACTTGGCCGACCCCTAGGGGGTCGGTAATGAGCTTCGCCGACCCCCTGGGGGTCGAGGCCTCCATTTGGCTGACCCCGGGGGATTAGTGTTGGCTTATTTGTCCTTCGTGCCGGTCCAATCTCTTTCGAGTCTTTCAAGATATTTTTAGCTTATAACATTACCCACACTCTTCATTTTCGAGCTTGTCGGATTCTAAAGAGTAGTTTAGATTCTTACCTTTTTTCCAATGTTTCGGATGCTACAAAGTTATCTTTTTACGGAAGTATTTACTTGAAAATCACTTAGGCCATATTCTTTTTTAAGAATATCTTTTCCTAAATAATTTTCAAACAAATAAAGTTTTATGGTTATGGAAATATTTATTCTAAGAACAATTATATTAAAATGGCCATACTCTTATTTCTAAGAATATCTTTTCCAAGATAATATTCTTATTCAATGAAAAATCACTACTCTTTTTAGAAAAATATTTATCCTTAGAGGTTTCCTATAACCTAACTGTTCCTTAAAAACTCCATTCCAAAACTACACCCTCCTTTTTACCCTACTTTGGCCGAAAATTGCCTCTCACTGGGCTAGCATTTTCGATTTTTTCAAAGTGTGAGGGAGACTTATTTTGTGTTTTGGATTTTTGTAAGGCATCCGTCATGCCTTACTTTTTTCGGTACGTACTCTCCTTTTTCTGACTTCACGCTAACTGTTAGACATATTTTCGAAAGTTCCTCCCTTACTTGGGCACTTTTTCGATTTTTGCCCGTTATGCGTGTATGTTCGAATTTTTGGATTATTTAGGCTCTTTTTTCAAAGACTCACCCCTTAGAGTACTATTCCGAATTTGTAAGCTACTTAGGCACTTTTTATAAAAGTCTTGCCCGTTTAACTTCCTTTCGAGATTTTTAGGCTACTTAAGAACTTTAATAAAAAGTCTTGATTTTTTCACCGCTTTTTGAAACCTTTAGGTCACTTAGGCACTCTTATAAAAAGTCTTGCCTTTTTCACTATTTTTCGAATTTCGTAGGGTACTTAGGCTCTTTTAGATACTCGCCTTTTTTCCATAACTTAGTTAATTGCATATTACTTCTTACTTTAGTTGTAATGGGTCCTTTGTCTGACTATGAGACCGAATCCCTTCACCTTCGAGCTTCCTCCTCACTTAAGAGGACATAGCGAAGAGCCTTAACGGTGTGGTCAGGATATCAAATGGCAGCGTGCATTTTAACTCAAGAGGACCTGGACCACCTTAGGACCCAGTTTCTTATTCTGGCTGAAATCACCCTTCGACTTCCGCTGGCTTTGGAGACATACGCCCATCCTCCTTCGGGCGAGGTGGCCCTTTACACCATTATGTTTGACCGGGGGGTTCGGCTTGCTCTCATACCGTCTCTTCAAGAGTTATTGGGTATGGTATGGCTGGCTCTCATTGCCTGGAATGTCTTTTTCGGTGTTCACAACCTTTGGGTGTACACTGGCATCGAAGGACCCTTCAGAGCAGTCACCTCTTCTGCCAGCATCCCAATGTCACTGTGGGCTGCTACCTGACCCCTAGAAGCAAGCTTTCTCCCTTGATGGCGTGCCCCAATTTTCAGAAGGGGTGGAAGGAGCGTTGGTTCTTTGCTGGAGGACCTTGTGCGGCCCTAGGCGTCGATGCCTCGCTGGCATCTCCCACTGCCTTCGGAACATATGGTATGCTTACTTTTGTCTTGGCTCTATCTGTCTTTTTGCACCGTACTAACTTTTTGTTTACAGTGCACATGAAACTGAATCCTCGCTCCCGGTAATGAAGTTTTACGAGACTTTTATGTCCTACCCCGAGGAGGTCACTCGTAGTGTGCAGTACCTAACCACGAACTCGTTGGTGTTGTACAAGCTCCTTCCAAATTCAGCCATGCCAGCCGATTCTAACTCGAAGTCATCCGTCCCGCAGGAGGGATCCGCTCAAGGTATGGAACTTACTTTTTCCTCTAACTTTGCATGTCTTGCTACTGGAAATGTCAGTTAACGTATTTTACCGTGTTCAGTTGTCATGGACTACGAGCCTTTGCTGAGGTGCGCCTTTGATGTGGTGACGCGCCAAACGTTCTGCCCCCTGCTATGCCTCCCACCGACAATACGGTGGAGCTTACTTCAGAGGGCTTATCTCTTCCACCTGGTGAAGATGAAGATCTTCCTTTCCCCGAGGTTCTAGAGGACTTGGATGTTGGGTCGGACCTAGAGTTCGACGGACCTAGTCTCGGACTTGACCAGGTTCCCTCTCTGGCTCGGACCAACTCATGCAAGCCTCGGACGCCTGTATTACCCTTTCCCCTAGATTTGACTCCTACCTCTTGTCAGGGCCGCACTGTCCTACTTTCGACCCACAGGAGGAAAAGACTCTGGCCTCTAACTTGTAGAGTGAAGTGGGGTCTTATTCAGCTACTTTTCCCCTAGGAGATGCCTCCCATGTCCTGGAAAAGAAGCCTCGTCTAATGCACAAGGTATAACAACCCTACTTTTTACAGTTATACTTTGATTTGAGTACGCATACTAACTTGTATATTGGTTTCTTTTTGCAGGCATTCATGCACTTTGCCTCAGCTTCTTGTCATCTCTCAGAGGACTTGCGTCACCCCCGCTCTTCCTTCTCTACCAGTACTGACAAGCTTAAATGGGAACTGGCACAGGCTTGAGAAGCTCAGCTAGTCACCGAGGCTGCCTTAGCCGCCTCTCGTACCTATACCGAAACAGCCTGGAGTCTAGCTGCCAGCGCACGCCAAGATGACTTGGCTAGAATCGCCCGCCTTCGACGAGAGTAGCCTTCTGCTGAAGGGAAGCTCAAGAATGTTGTATATCTGGCTAACCTTGTGAAAGGTTCTCCTGCATATGTGATTCTGGAAAACAACGCTGGCGAGGCTGCCATCGGCTGGGCACTGGACTGAATCCAAGAGGGGGTTAGCTATGGCAACCTTCTTCCTCTCTTTCGATCTCTTTGTTCTAGCACCGCGGAAAGAGTCGTCAACTCTTTCCTACCAACCTTCGAGTCCGGACTTCCAAGTGATCCAGCCCTAGCGGCTTGCAAGGGTGTTGGCCGACCCCCAGGGGGTCAGCAAAGGCGTGGCCAACCCCCGGGGGGTCGGTAAGAGTATTGGCCGACCCCCAGATGGTCGACAAAGGCGTGGCCTACCCCCGGGGTCAGCAAAGGCGTGGCCGACTCTATGGGGTCGATAAAGGTGTTGACCGACCTCTTAGGGGTCGACAAGGGTGTTGGCCGACCCTCAGGGGTCGCAATGGACTTGGTCGACCCTAGAGGTTACATGTTGGCTTATTTGTCCTTCGTGCGTGTTCCAATCCCTTTCGAGTCTTTCGAGATATTTTTAGCTTATAACATAATGTAATTCTTTTTGTCGTCTTTTACGACTTGTCACAATAGTCCAGCCATCATTTTCTTCTTTAGCTAACTCTTCATTTCTTTGAATATATTCCTTCAAATATCCTCCTTTTGTGAGCTCTTGATTAAGGTTATTTCCTTGAGACCTGATAATCATAGCTCAAATGATCCGAACTGGATCATGCTTCGTTATTGGTTGTTTGATGATCTTACAAATGATTTTACTCTTGGATGAATTATTGCAGCAGTATGATTTGCTTGATTTGTTTCATCAAGATCTAACTTTATTTTTCTTTCTCGAGCTAGTCTTAGAATCAATTCTTTCAAAATGAAACATTTTTCCACTAGGTGACTGACAACACGTTGGCATTTGCAATAGTTAGGGTCATTGGTCTTTCTTAATTCCTCAAGTCGTTTGCACTCTGGTAGTTGAATGAGTTGTTTCTCAAGCAGTTGTTCAACCATGTCTACAACGTCAGAGTGTGCGAATGGATAGACTTTTTCCTGCCAATCTTTCAAAGTTAGACGACGCCTCTCTCCCTTATCTTTGTTCTTTTCCACCTTCCTGTCTTTTTTTCTTTTGAGTAAAACTTTGTCAAGATTTGTATCGACAACCATGGATTATGTAGAAATGCTTTTGAAATCTTTTTCAAAATATTGCTAACTTCTTTCTTTTCTTTTTTGATGTCAGCTGGGAGAATATCTATATTCATTTGGTTAGCGATGCTTAGCTCCATATCATGGGGGTGAGTTGCTAACTCTTCAAATCTGCGAGGTTTTATTCCTTGTAGAATGTAAGGAAGTCCTCAATGCATTCCCTGGATGCACATGTCAACTGCATATAGTTTAGTGAGTTTATCTTTGCAATCAAGACTTAAAGCTCTCCAGTCATTGATGTAGTCAACAATTGGCTCCTCCTTACTTTGTTTGGTGCCCGTGACCCCTATCATGCTGACTGTTCTTCTAGTACTATAGAAGCGATTAAGAAATTATCTTTCAAGTTCTTCCCAACTGTTGACAGACTCTGATTCGAGGTCAGTATACTAGTAGAAAGCATTTCCTTTGAGAGTTCGAATAAATTGCTTCACTAGTAAATCTTTTCTAGTACTGGCATTTTCACATGTTTCAATGAACTGTGCAATGTGTTGCTTCAGATTTCCGTTTCCATCGAATTGTTGAAACTTCGGCGGCTGGTAACCAATGGGTATCCTTAGATTTTCGATTCTCTTGGTGTATGGTTTTGAGTACAAGAGAGAGTTCTGAGCTGGTCCACCATATTGTGCTCTAATGGAAGACATAATCATGTCTTGCAACTGTTAGACAGATAGCGTAACAATTAAAGCAGAGTGTTGAGAGTGATCTTCTTGCATGATAGATTTTCCTTTCTCTTTGTTGGTGGCAATATGGCTAGACTCGACAAAATCTCGACCTTCCACCTGATTTTTTAGACAAGTTATTTCATCATTCTTTTCTTTGATCACCTCTACTAACAGCTGATCTTCTTTTCACATTCCTTAGTCTTTCTTCATTGGCGGCTGATTTAGTCATCATAACAGACATCACATCAGGACTTGAAAATTTTCTTTGTTGATGATAAGGGAGAGCATATGGCCAAACTCAAAAGTTCTTGTAGTGGTGATGTAATTTTTAGAAGATTTTGTTATACGCTTCATTATTTTGTTTGCGATGACAGGCATTTGGCTCTCTTCATGGTTGATTCTTTTGAACGACTTCTCGTAACATGTCTCATATAGGAACCAGTTGAAGCAGCAACCTTGGAAGAGACTTCTTTGGAATTCATGCTTTATTGAGAGAGTTGAAGAGATGAGAGGTAGAAATTGTCTCATTGGACGTGCCAGTTTGTTCACACGAGATTTTGTCGGACTAGTGGAAATGAGACACGTGTAAATGAATTTTGAATTTTTATTGATTTGAATATGTGCGCTTGTTACAATCTCTAATAATTTTCCTCTGATTCTTTCTCTCTGGATGTAGACTTTGAAGATGTTGATTCTGAGGGCTTGTAATTAAACTTATTCTCAGACCAAGGATGATCGAATCTTCAGTTTGATGACAAAGAGATGATTAGATTGAAGAATCCTTTGTCATTAAGTGTTCTAAATTCTGAAGCTTGATATTTTAATTCTCGACTCTATGACTGATTTTGGAGGCTTATGAATTTGATATTTTGGATGTTGATTTGGATTCTGGATCGTTAGGCTGAAAGTTATGAAGTTTGTGAGTCTTCAGTCATGTTCTCAATTTCGGGTTCTCAGTACATGAGGATGAACTCTCTATTTATACAGTTCTTATGAACTTGTGAGCTTGTGCTTCATGGGCCTTTGGGCCTGAACCTTGGACTTCGACTTGATGGGTTTTGGGTTCACTACATGTATTAAGGCCAAATTTAATTTGGGCCTAAAATCCAAACGAACAACTTTTAATCCAATTAGTTAGGAAACAACTAAACTTTTGTAATTGACCCAATATTTAACTGGATTTATTTGTAAATGATGTGTAAATTTAATGTTGGCCTAAATTTTTCAATCAACAATGCTCTATGCCATTAAATTTTTTATTAAAAAATACCCTTAAATTTATTCAAATTTTAAAAATACGATTGACTACAAAATGTTAAAAAAGTGTCCTCCCATTTAAGTTATGGATGGAAAATTTTTTAAAGTATATTTGTTATGGATGAAAATGTTAGAAATAAATATGGTTGAAATATTTGGTTAGTTTTAGTATTTGAATATTAATAAATATTTGATAGTATTTATTGAGATATATGTTAGATATTATTTAAAAATTTTAGGGAATCTTTGAGATTATGTACTAATTATATATATTTGTAGAAAGGTAATAAAAAACAGAAGATTTAAGCATTTCTCAAAAACATATTATGGAATTAAGGCCATGGATTCTCTCAAATTTATCATGCTATGAGAGCTGACTTCTCAAATTTATCTTGATATGGGAGGAAAATTTTTAGGAGATCACTCAATGTGAATTTCCTTCGATTGAGCCACCGAAAAGGAGAGTGCACTGGTATAGGTAATGCAAATCAATTCTCTAATGTCTTTTATCCCAAGGATCCCTCCTATTCAGATGTGGACTTGGTTCATTCATGTATCCCTCGAAATCTTAGGCATTACAAGCACTTTGACGATTCATGAAATCCACGCGATTGGTGCAATGCAATAACTTTGTTGTATGTTTGGTTTGGAGATTGTTTTTGTTTTTTTTACAACAAATGTAACACGATGTGCAATGACTTTATCTTCAACTTGTTAATTATGGGTATTTACATACTCCAACTTGAGAAAGTGTTAGAAATAAATATGGTAGACTTTGTAATTTGTTAGTTTTAGTATTTGAATATTAGTAGATATTCGATATGATTTATTAAGATATTTGTTAGATATTATTTAGGAATTGGATACTATTTAGGATTAGTTAATAAACCATCTGATATTTAATATACTATATATATTTGTAAAAAATTAATAGAAAATAGAAGATATAGGCCTTTCTCATCCCATGAATTCTCCCAAATTTATCAGAAAAATGTTAAACCTTTATTTGAATAATATGTTCTTGCTCAAAAATTGTTATTATTTTTTCTTTATTTACATAATCTTTGCCCTTTAAAAACTAATGAAATAAACATATTACTCACATTTCAAATGTCGTGGAAATAATTTCACTACAATCTCCATCATTTCAAAATTAATAGACATAACCATCCGTCGTAACTCTTCAAACGAACAAAAAAGATTAAGGGCGTGTTTGGTGGAGGGATTAGGGTTAAGTTAGTCGGTGTTAAGTTAAGCTGGGTGTTAAGTTAATCTGAGGGA
>JBBMEG010026200.1:3613-16287 GCA_037832605.1 Cyclanthera cordifolia
TCTCCTAAATTCCTACATGTATATACCATTGTTGCTCAAAACATCACCTCATACGAATGACAAAACCATTTGCTGAAGAGCCATCCTTATCTAATGAAAGGTTAGAAACAGCTCAGAGAAAAAATAATAATGAAACGAAAACGGTTTAGAGAAGTTGAAATACATAAGATTTTTAATAGTAAAACTTGAAAAAACGATGAAGAAAGTGCTATAACAGATAAGCGAACGCCATTTACTAGTCATTACCAACATTTCGTGAAATTGAAAATAAACAAACCTGAGCATCGTGGCCCTTCAGCTCTTCTAAAAGCTCGGTAGTTTGCTTATCCCATACAATAACGGACTGATCATCAGACCCAGAAACTACTTTTCCTCGATCAGAATTTATAGCGCGAATAGGTCTATACTAGCAAAAAAGGGTACAGAGGGCTTTATATAGGTACAACTTAAAACAAAGAATAAAAAGATGAAACTTTTAGCGACTCAAATAACTTTTGAGACCGAATGGAAAAGAACAAAAAAATATGAAAATAGCAATGAACTTGTATAGAATGAAACTACCCTGTGTGTCCCTTTAAAGTTGCTCGCAGTTCAGAACCACGAAGACTTGGATCCCAGATTTTGACCTATGCAATTTTGCACAAAATAATTCAGCACTTTATATATATAAACAGCATTTCATAAACCATATATAATGTAAATCAGCCCAAATGGTTCTCCCAAAGATGAAAAAAAAAGAGATAATAGATTTTACCAAGCAATCTGTGCTTCCACTAATAAAGAAACCTGCATCCTCGCGGTCTCCCACCAAGTCCCACACCTCTCTTTTCGTAACACAGTGAAGTGCTGTCACAGCTCCATTATGTCCCCTAAGAACACGAATATTACTTTGAACTTTTTTCTGCCCAGCTGAGGGCAAATCTTGTCTTTGAGGAGAACCACTCTCACTTGTGGCTGAACTCAAAATGCAAATTAACAACACTAACTCTTTGATTGTATTGCTAATATTAATCCACGCAATATTGATAAAAGCTACTTATGAAGCACCTACCATCAGAAGACCATCGTCCACTACGACCCAAATAGTTAATCCTTGTTGATGTATCCCTGCTGAACATGCTCTGAACCCAGCTTCTTCCAACAACAGAAGCCTCAGCAGGTTGTTGGTTTTGATCAGATACATCTTTGGGACGAGGAGATGACAATGCATGAGCAGATATGGATTGAGACTTAACAGAAGAGAGTCCCCAATAACTAATACGTAGCTGCTGGATATGGGACAAGAAACCTCGGAGCTTTATCTGAAAATCATTTAAGCAGGGGACTGTAAATGAGAGAATTCATAAGATAAATGCAACTGCTAAACCTAATTCAAGTTTAACAACCATATTGCAGCCTGCAAGTAACATTATGCATGCAATTAATACTTAATAGGATTCAGAATGATGCCCAGAAAAAAATAATAATTATAACCAAACAACCAACTTTTTATATTGAGATGAAGCAAGCATTTAATGTATGTTGTGGCTGATATGAACAGCTGTGGAATGCATTTGCAGATAACAATGGGAGATGTTTAATACTTTGTTCTCGTATGACCCATGGCTAAGGGACTCTTCCCTAGAAAATTTGGTTTCCCAACATACACAGTCTGATGACCTAAAAAGAAGTATTGGTTAGAGATGTTCGGGATATAGATAAGAGGCATTGGAACCTGAGGGAAAAGGAATCTTAAGGATGAGGAAATTGTTGAGTTCGGGGAACTTATCCATGAGCCGGTATCTCAATATCTTTACTCTGGAATGGACAAACTCATCTGGAAGCATGACACTACAGGCACCTAACTTCCCCTTCAACAGATCCCCACTGTTCTGTTTAAGATGCAATTTGGAAGCCTAAATATCCAAAGAAAGTCAAAATTTTCCAATGGGAAGTATCTCATGCCACAGTTAATACTGAGGATAATCTTCAAAAAATAATTTCCTTATTTTGCTTTCTCTGAACTGGTGCATTATGTGTAAATAGAGCTCAAAATCCCTCAGCCGTGTCCCCACTGTACCATTGCTACTCGTATTTTGGGAAGAAATTACAAGTTCGGAAGGTTTATGTCGATATACATTTTTCCAATTAAAATTGAATTCCACTTGTAGGACATTTCTCACTTTTTTAAGTCCACAAGTGAGAAGGAGTGTTGGTTGATGTAATTAAATTTACTCGAACCCATTAGTTTAAAATTTGGGGTTGGTGGTTAACATAATTCAACAGTTAGTCCTACTTCCCCAAATACTCGGGACTTCCTCGCAAGCTCTCTTACCAAATATCCAGTCAAGAAGGCAAAGATTCGGCTGTGGGAGAATTTTATTTGTTCTAACTGCTGGACTCTTTGAAAGGAACGGAATAGAAGACAGGGACAAGGAATCTATTTTTTTATCATATAAAGGACAGTGTGGTTTCTCTTGTATCACTTGGTGTAAAACGTCCCCCTATTTTCCAGTTATAGCTTCTTTCTTCTTCTAGCTGACTGGATTGCTCTTTTGTAACTCTTCTAGACTTCGCCCTCTTTTGAATTTCATACATTAATGAAGTTGTTTCTGACTATTAAAAAAAAAGATAATTATGATATTGACTTACAAGTTGCTTGTATCCAATGCTGTTTTTCTCTGCAATCGTCTCAATCATGTACCAAGCATCAGTGTCAGGAAGCCCAAGCCCAGCCTTTCAAGTAAGAAACGAGTGATAAAATAAAGTAAAACAAAAAAAGTCACACGCAGAAGTTTTTTGTGAGTGTGTTTGAGAAAGTACCATGTGCGATGCCATGACAATTAGCTGTGCAGAAACCAGAGATACATAATTGGCAGATCTACATTCAAATAAAATAGAATAAGAACCAATTAAATCTACATGAAAGATGTTAAAAAAATCTACATGAAAGAAGTAAAAAAGGCCTGTGAGATGTTTTTATCCTATAAGAAGTAGCATTTTATCTTGAACACACTATCTTTTTTATGATAATACTTGTGGACCCTGAACAAAAAGCCAAATGTACAGCTTGGGAGTTAACTATATGAGAAGTTGGGAAAAAATTAAAATATCTTCTCTGAGAATGCAGTTTAAAAGGAGCTGGAAAAACAGATCAACAAAAATAGATACCAAGAAATCTGGCAGTTGGCTAGTAAACATAGAATCCTTGAGGCGGCATTGGGAAGTTGACAACTATATGAAGCTGTCCTAAAGATAAAAGGTAAAATTGTTGGTTGGTATGATTAAATTTACCCCAAACCATTAGTTTAGGCTATGTTTGTTTTTGGTAGAAGAAGAGTAGTAAACGACCACTCTTCAAAAACTCCTTGTTTGTATTTGGTAGTAAACAACCATCCTTAAACACCCATCAATCCCTCCATCAAACTCCATATTAAACCTTCCGTCAAACGTACCACTCAACCACTAACATAAATCTCCAAATGAGTGGTTCATGATTCAATCACTACTAACACCAATCACCAAACAAGTAGTTAACTACTTCAACCACTGCTAACACCAATCTCCAAATGAGTAGTTTATTACTCCAGTTATCATTAATCCTTCTACTCCACTATTTCTTACCAAAAACAAACACTCTTTTGAGTTGGTTTGTGATTTAATATAATTCAACGTGATATCAGGGCAAGAGGTAATGGGTTCAAATCCCTTTGAATTTTTTTCCTCCCTATTTAATATTAATTTCCTTTTCTTTGCATTTCTCAAATTTCAAACCCACAGTGAAGGCGGAGGAGGAGGAATGTTAGTTGATATAATTTTTTAAATCAAAGTTTCGCTCCAGTACATCTGTGGTAACCACGCCCGTCCCTAGACCAGGTACTGGGAGACATCGAAGGAATGTAGACACGAGAGATGTTTACAAATTAATGTCATGGGTCTCAAACCTAGGACCTTGAGGGAGAGTTGATATAATTAAATTTACATCAATCCACCAACTTAAGCTTTTTGTTTGATTGGTGATTTAACATAATTAAACCAATACAAATTTAAAGTAATTGATAAAGTTCAAGGAATGCAACCATTGATTAAACCCGAAGATTAACAATGCATCTAGCTCAAAACATTGTATAGAGCATTATAAAAAAAAAAAACAAACAAACAAACAAGCAGACAGACAGAGAATGGCGAATAAAATTAGAAGTATAAAGTAATAACTATTTCAGCTCTTTCTTGCATTAACCATGTAATTCTTACTTATTTGAAGACCGTTCCATCAAATAATCAAAATAGCCTTCCCAAAACCTACAAAATATCAAATATAAAAAATGAACACAAAAAAGTCCCAACAATAAAAAAAAAAAAATTCATAGTAGTATGGACCAATTCTAGAATAAAATTAGCCGAACACTTGCATGCAACTGGGAACAAAAATAACAGATCTACAGTGCCAGAATAATAATCCAGATGATTCCAACATTGATCCTATTAAATTTTACGTTTTTCTTCAGCCCAACATATGCAATATAATGTCATTGAAGATAAATGAAGATTTCGAGTATTTCGTAATATAGCATACTCATGATACAACTCAATATTTATACATAAGGGAGAGAGACATCTTAGCTAAACAAACTCTTGAATTCGATGAATCAAAATAGGAGAATCTAATTTCCTAACTTAGATAATAAATTCAACCATAAACACGAAAAAAAACACCAACTTAAAAGCAGAAAACTCATTTACAAAATGACACGAGAACTATTAGAAAACTAGAAAGCTAAAATAAGGAGAAAAAGAAAACCAGAACAAGTCAGTAAATCTCACCTTAACTCCTCCCATATAGATAGAGAAAGAAGATGACGTTGAATGTAATCAGGAACATTATTAGGGTCTTTCTTGTACATTTCACCAGACACTTCAAGGGCATCCCTAATTGTCTGTATATCATTTCGTGAAGTTGCTCTACTGATTGCCGTTTTTAGCTGAACACAAAATAATAATAATAATTATTATTATTATTATTAATTTTAACATTAAAAAGAGCTACTAGAAAAAGGAAAACTCCATAATCGTATTCGGCTATACAACAGGAGAAGGAAAACAATAAACGTAATACGTGAATACTTAGTTCTTATTTGCAAAAAAAAAAGACAACAAATTGCAACCCAAAACAATTATTACAACTTTATGATATGATATGGTTTATTTCTGTCTCCAATTAGAATACTTTCATTTCGCTATTCTATTATATTACGCTCTGTTGAGCCCATTTTTGTAACCTCCACTTCTGAGAGATTTTTCCCACGACTTTCATTTGTAAACTCTCATGACTGCTTAATGAAACGTTGCTGTCGCCTTCTCAGTAAAAATAAATAATAATGTAACATCACAGCAAATTTGTGAGTCAACGAATCATTTTTTTTTCTAGTAAAAGAAAACATTTTTAAACTCATCTCAATCAACTTCAAAGCCTTCTTTTGTTTAGAAAAATTTTTATTAAAAAAACGGGCAATATAAAGTAAACAAACTAAATTGCTGAAATCAAATTTCCTAATTTTAATAATAAGGAAAAAAATGTTGTGATAAAAAAAAAGTCATGATTGCTCGTTAAGTAACCATAAACATTTCAAGTTGCATCTAATTAATTCAGACCATGAATTACTTACCAATTCTTTTACAGCAATAAACTGTTCATCGGTTAACTGACAAAGCCATCCCTGAGATCACAAAACCAATCAATGTTAGATTGTTAACCCAATGCCATCTTGAGATAATGAACCTGTCAATGTCGTCATACCAACTGAACTACAATCCTCAGGAAACAAAGGCCACAACGTTTATTTATGATATAACTTCCATCCTTCAAACCTTTCCATGTAGGTTTTAGACTGGAATTGTCATATTCTCATCGTTTGCTTTATTATTTTCTTAAATTTGTTTATTTTCTGGAACTTTGCATTAAGATATGAACTTGTAGGAAAGAGGAACAAAAAAAGTAATGATAATATGAATGGGAATAGATGTCACAAAATGGGAGTTTGAGCATGAATAAGCAGCTTATATCAATCCTGCGAGCAACTTACTGTATTTATGTGCTCTCTAATACACTCAACAAACCCACTGCCCCCAATTCCCTCTGCATCAGATTCAATCAAAGCTGCAACGATAAAATAATGTAATTTTTTAATTAAAAAAATAAACATGTTTGCAACAAAAGAAATATCTTCGCTCAGCAATAAGCCTTTAGAACAAGTTACCAAGAATAGTGCCATATTCAAAAGAAGAAAGAGGATCATCAGTTGCACCCAGTTTCAGAAGACGTAGCCAGAGACCCTAATTTATCAACAAGAAAAATTTTAACTAACTTGAACAAAAATATACTTTTTCTGAATACAAAACAATTTTATTGATAACGAAAGGAAAGAGTTACAACTCCAAAGGTGATTACATGAACTTAGAAGAAAATATGGCGCAATGATACGTAAAAATAACGAACCTGTAGTTTGACTTGTATGTCCAAAACCATGCGCTCTCTTTCAGCCTGTGAGTTAACGATATAGTAAATTCCAGAATAGGAAGTTCAAAAGTGAAATAATGAAAGGAACTTACAGCCCTCTCCATTGGACTCAGGCTTTCTGCTTTTGAATCCTTGCCCATCAGCATGGAATGTGAACTGACAGCGGAAAGAAAGATTAAAGATCAATGAACAAGTTTGACAACCAATTCATAGCTCTACAGAATAGTAACAAGATTTTGAATGAAAAATCATACTTTAGATTATGCTTTCCTGAGTATTCAAAAGCACCACTCGCTGCTGCTAGAATTTGCTTTCTCTTTTCTTCCTGCTCCTCAGTTCTGATGTTTGAAGGAAATCTATCATGAGTGTACTTGGCACCAGACCCTGCAAAGAAAAATGAAGGACGTCTTAGCACCCATAAAAGTTTTAAAATACTTTTGTGTCCGCACCTAAACTGCTGAATCATGTCAAATCACCAATCAACCCAAAAGTATAGGTTGGTGGATTGGGATAAATCAAAATAGATCAAGCAACAACAACTATGTGGGCACAACATCGGCTTTGAATTTGTTAGTCTTTACCTGATGTTCCCATATCAGGGTCAGATATTGTTATGATCTCAGGATCAACCAATGAGGACGGAAGAATTGAAAGAGGATTTTGACCCCTCCCAATTGCATCTTGTAACTTGTCAAGAATATTGTTATTACTTTCATCAGAACCTATGCATCTCTCTAGATAGTCTAAGAACCCATGGGACTCCAAGAACTGAGTTATCTGGAAATACAACAGTAGAATTAGGGATGTAATTGATTAAGCCAAATATGGGGGAATTTTATCAGAAAAGCACATGAATTATCAATATAAAGATAAATCAGTTTCATTGATAATTCAAAAAAGATAAGTGATAAGGACATAGGATAACTTGCAAGGATTAATTATATGGCTCACCATGGGATCTTCTGGTTGATTAGTTGATCGTGAACGCTTCTTCAAGAATGCTTGTGTATTGAAGACATCATTCGCACTGCTTTCCTGATTAACAATTTTCATTGAAGGAAAATCATAGTAAATTATGATGTCAGATCCTCTATTGAACATATGTTTGTGTGTGCGTGTGTGGGTGGGGGTGGTGTAGAGAGCAAAATACATACTATAAAATTGCGATAGCCACTTAAGAGTGATGCAAAGAATTTTAAAAATATAAACCTGCATGACGGATAGAAAAAATATTATCATACTCGAGTTCTATTCATGAAGTCAAAGCCCATAGGCCATGATAAATTTAGCTATCATGCTTGAGATAAAAGTGTACTTAATGTGTCTACCCCCTAACAACATTTCTTGCATAGCTATCATAGTCATTAGCATACTTGCGTATCATTCAAGCATATAAAAGTGTACTTAATATGTCTACCCCCTAACAACATTTGCGTATCATTCAAGCATATAATAGTCATTAGCATATTGACTGCTCCAGGTCCATACATTAGTTTATTCATACATATGATGATAGCCAAATAATGAGACAAGTGATAACAATTAAAAATCATGCCGAATGAATTCAAGTGATAGGAAACCATTCAAGTAATAATAATGAGACAGCTTCAGATCTCCAATATTGCATAAGGAAAAAAAGTAGCAAACAAATGATAACTTCTACTAAGTGAAACTGACTTCCATGACAGTTTAAAAAAAGAAGTTAGAATCAGAAAAGGAACTATCTAATTCTACATGGTGTCCTGGGTTTTTTCTTTTTTTTTTGAGATAATTAGAAACAAAACAACATGACATGGTGTTCTAAGCTAAAGAATTAAAAACTTGAAAAATGTTGAGATGGAGCAAAGAACCTATTCATAAACAAATGCCACACTTGTAACAGAGTCATGATGTTTTTAAAAGAAACAAGATCTGCAAATATATATATATATACACACACACACACAGCCTAGGAAGATGAGAGGAAGAGGAGAACTGGAGAAGTTCAACTCCTCGTTTGTTTTTGTACATCACAACTTCTCCCAACTCTTCCTCAACCTCTCCTCAACCTCTCTCTAACATTCCTTCAAACCTCAAATCAAACTTTATATCAAATTCATTTTAAATAAACAACTTCTCTCCTAAACACAAATCCCCAAAAAGGTTTTTGCAACCTCTCTTCCCTAAAACACCAATTCTCACACAAGTACTTCATATCCCCAAATTACTCAATTTCCTCTTCTTCCCGCGCTTCCTCCCCTCTCCTCTCCTCTCATCAACCCCAAAATCCAACACCCCCTGAGGAGAACCCCCTTACTAAACAAAAGAATGCTACAAGAGAGCTTTCCAGTTTTGATATTGAGTTCATATTTAAGAAAAGAATAAAACGAGGATTTTGTCTCAAACAAGTATCGGAGGTTCTTCAAAACAATATAAGAAGCCAGAAACCTAAGATATATACAACAAAATAAGTATAACAGAGGAGAATATATCAAGATTTCTTTTTCTAAAAAACAATGAGTATATGAAAAACTACATAAAAGTTGTTCAACTGCAAGTTAACTGTTAAAGAAAGAAAAAAAGAAAATACAGTAGGAAAGCTTAAAATACTTCATAATTATAAGTCGTGACACTCAATTATCACCTAAGCTGAAGGTCTTGGTTTTCTCCCCAAGGCTTGCTGCTACTTCTAGGGTACTGCTCAGATGAGCTACGCAAATCAGACCTCAATTGATCTATGCTGACAACATTGGGATACAATAACTTCATTAGCTCACCACGCAAAGATCCTAATTCTGGTTCTGGAATAGGTGGTATTTCCTCTGAAGTTGTGATACAATTATACTCGAGGTCCACTACAACAACCTAGGTTTCAGAATAAACAAAGAGTAAGCATTTAGTTCATATCATCCACTAGAAAACTCTGTTAAAGGAACATCAAGAATCCACGAAATGATCTATGTTACAGCTCAAATAAAAATATCTGAAGTGGCTCTTGTCACATTTCTCTAAACTAATTGGTGGCATCTTGTTATTTTTTTTTAACTGGTAGCCTCTTGTTATCGAAACCCATTTGTGATTAGTTTTGGTGAATTGTTGAGTGAGGGATTATCTTTCTCATTTCTGTACTATATCAATAAAAAGTTTGTTTCCATAAAATTTACATTATCATGAATGCAAGAGGTTTTTGCACAGGCCAATTCCAACTTCCAGGAACGAACTAAAATCCTGAAAAGATGCCACTTCTATGAAAACAGAAAATTGCACAAAGAGTTAACTTAGATATTTATTTTTTTTAAAGAACAGTGAAATATATTGTACATGATGTAGCCACAAACATATCAGTAACTGGCCTCCTTTTACATCGTATAAAAAATATCAGAAAGGTTCGTAAGTCTTGACATAATATCTTAGTATATTACGCATAAATTTGGGAACCAAAAGAGCAGATAGAAAATAAGCTGTTAACCACAAATGTCAATCAGGGCAGAACATTTTAATACAGCCAAGATAAATACTATTTCTAAAGAAATTTAATCCTTGTAAAAAAATAGATGTTAGAATGTAGAAGAAACTACTTACACCATCCATTGCCAAATAAGATGTATCAACGCCTGAATGAAGACCCATCATATATGGCGTGGGAGCATCAATATAGTCTACTCCGCTGTAAAAGAGTAATGGAATGTAGACATGCTTCATGAGAACAGAGAAAGCTTGGGTTAGAGTCTATAATGAAGAAGCAACAAAATATGCACAAAACCCCGCTCACTAATACCACGCCAAAAGTTACTAATTATGGATTAAACGATCATATTTAAGAACTACACAGGAATACAGACATTTCCAATAATAAAATCAAGGGAAGAATTAACTTATGTTTAATAACTAAAAGATAAAATGTTAAAGGTAACTGACCTGCCATCTAAGTGGAAAAATCAAATGACAAATAGCCTCTGATACGAGAGTTAAAATAGAATTCCTGGAAGGAAAAAGAAAGTGAAGAAAAACATATCACAAACTAAAAAATGACAACTATCAAACTTCAAACTTCCAAATCATACGAGAGTATATGGTGGCAAATAGCAAGTGATTCAGTCGAAATGACCAGTTAAACCAAATCATTGCACAAGAAACTTAGTAGTGCTAGGAGAGAAGGGACAAAGGAAAACGAAGCCAAAAAAAACATTTGTTCCTTACGAATACAAGAAACCCCAAATTGTAACATAATTGGTTCAATCATAGAGTGACTCTCTTGCATTTTGAACATTCAAATGAGAATTTCAGTAAACATTATAAAGAAAAATAATAATAATAATAATAATAATAAACACAATTTATTCATCAAACAAATGAATAAGATGATTGAGTTCTGACAAATATCATTTCATGAAGTCTATAGATTCAGAGGGATACTTGTTTGATCGAAGAAGAATCCTCCTTTCCAGCAAGATAGCAGTGAAAAGTTTGATTACATTTTCTAAATCCAAGCATTGCATAAGTGGCTGAAACGAAATCTGCACTCGTTGTCAAGAGGATGAGCGTTAGATGAGAAGATAAATCAACATTTCACTTTCTGAGCAACACTGAAAGCGAGGCACATCAGCACTAGCCTACTTTCAGAAAATATTTTAAAAAATAAGCTTACATCAGCATGGGGAAGCCCCTCCTTCGGTGGAGCCTGAATAGAAAGAAGGCAATTCTCAATTCCAAACAAAATACGATCCTTCCCAGGAGTAGGCAGAGGTACATTGGAGACCATGTATGCTATGATATCCCACAGAGGCTTGCTAAAATGTTAGATAGCAAGAGTGTTAGTAGCATAGGAACAAAATTCAACGAAACTTAAATTCTCAGACCAATTCATTTTTGTACTGATGACATGTTTTTGGTTAATGCCAGTTGAATACATTTTAATGATTCCCTTGACGATTAGGTCTATAAAACCAGCTTTATAATACACATTCGGTATCAGAGTCAGCTGCCATACTAAATGAGTAAAGTTTAATGGATATGAAAGAGTACTCGAACTATGCACTGACCTACTTCCACTGCTGGAAAAGCACAAAGCAAATAATTCCTCCAGCGCATCTTTAAGGACACTAAAGCTGGGTGAACGTGAAACAATACAGATACATTTATCCGCATACGAATTCGGTGGAATGCGGTAAGCTTCAGCAATGTCCTCACTAACAGGGTCCCTAAAAGCAATGCAACTGACATAAATCTTTGAACCATCACCCTCTGCATTAGAATTACCAGAATCGAAGTGAGCAAAGCTACACATATCCCGAACTTATTAACTACGTTACATTTAAACAGAACACACATCCACATTCCCAAGCCCAATCATCTTCGAATTACAAGTGCTGAAATAAATTCAAAGTGAAGCAGCTGCACATACCCGTCAAAACAATCGGATAACTCCGCGGAAAAGTGGCAGCGTCAGTAGAATCGTAGCCCGACGAAAAGAACTCGACCCCAGCTGGTAGAACACACTACAATTGCAATCCACATAAGGGCTTAGGTATGTCAAGCAACAGACAAATCCGCCACCTCAAAGCTAGAAAACAGAGAGAGAGGAAAAAAAAAAGAAAAAGAAAAACAGACTGCCAGAAATTGAATAGACTTGCTACATTGAGACTCACCGTTGGGAGCTGCGGTGGTGGAGGAGGATAGAGAGAATGGTTCGAAGGTGGATACTGATCGAGAAGAGACGGCAGATACATGTAACTGAATCCATGGAATCCCTTGTTTCCATCTAAAGTCCGAATCTCCGGCCCGATCCCACAAACTACGAAATACTCAAAGATCCGAGCCATTCAACGCCGATACCGATTATACTCTCTCCGAGATTGATCCGAGAGAGAGAGAATTGACGAAATCCAGCTGATCTTTAAGGTCGATTCCAGCTTCGAATGTGAAATCGATGGAAGAGAGATTAGTAGAATCACATGGAGTAGAAATGAAATGGAAGAATTACTCTGGGCTCCTTCCTGGAATGGCGCGCGATTAGATTTTCCAGACCGGAAACATGAACGAAATGTAAACAGGTGGCCGGTTGCCGGTGAGCCAGTTTCAGATTAACCATCCAAAATGATTATTATTACTTTTTTTGTCAATGAAAATGGAAATTAGGGTATTTTTCATGCGGAGCAAAAAGAAAATGAATTTTTTTTGGAAAATTGTTATGGCATAT
>JBBMEG010026211.1:0-24054 GCA_037832605.1 Cyclanthera cordifolia
CCGGCGAGGGTCCAAGTGTTAATGTCGATAACCCAGAATCTCCAAATAATGTGGAAATGGGCACCGCTAGTCAAGGCGGGAGTCAATCGAGGACTAGTGGCAATAAAAGAAGGAGGGCAGGCAAGGATGCTGAGATACTTAATGTTCTCAAGAAGCACACCCAAATGACCGAGGAGAAGTTGGAGAAGGTCATTAACTGGCAAATCCAGAGGCAGGAGTTAATAAACAAAAACAGAGAAGCGGCTATTAAGAAAATAGATTCATTGACTTACTTTACTGAAGAAGAACAAGCCGCTCTGGTCCATTTGGTGGCTTGTGATGGTGATAAAGTAGCCACTTTCCTTCAGTTAGACGACCGCATGACTCGTAGTTATTGTACATACATGCTTAGGAAACATTCTTGAAATACTGTCGCAACTATTAACACATTTTATGCTCATGACTTTCAATATCATAAAAAGATCTTCTACTACGCTTCGAATATTATTATATAACTTTAGTCAATGAGTATCACATAATTTGTGTACATTCATTCCAATTTCATGATATTATAATAATTTAAAATCAAAAATAAAAATTAATTAATAAATTGAGCTACTTTAATATTATAATTTTTGAAATAATTTAATTCATGTATGTTCATATTATAATATTCAATTAAAACTATTTATCTTAAATTTACTTTTTTTTCATTTTCACTTCTCATCCCAACCTTGCACCCCAAACGCAGTTTTAATTACCTTTCTCATCCCAACCTTGCACCCCAAACACAGTTTTAATTACACTTCTCATCCCAACCCTGCACCCCGAACACAGTTTTAATTTCCCTTCCCATCCAAACCCTGCACCCAAACACAGTTTTAATTTCCCTTCCCATCTCATCCCATCCTTTCCCATCCCAACCCGCCCTATCCAAACGCACCCTAAATATATTGACTAAATTTTATATTTTTCCAAATTATAGAGACTAAAATCTATATTTTAAAATCATAAATACTAACCTCTAATTTTATCCAAACTTTATAATTTACCTCCTATTATTTTATAATTGAAGTTTATTAATTAATTCAAACAAATTTATATTATTTTAGGAAAAAACCCACTTAAACCCTAAATATATATGAAATAAGAAGTTAAGATTTTTTTTTTTTTTAAATGATGTTAGATTTAGAATTTAGATATACACTACCATTACTTCACTTAAGTGCACACTCTCGGGTTAAAAAAAAAATTTATTTAAAAATTATTTAAGAATAAATTTTAAATTTTAATTTAAGTAATTAAAGAAAATTTGAAAATAAATAAAAATAGTAAGAAAGTAAAAAATAAAATATAAAACAATAAAAAACGACACGTGGCTCATGAGGAAAAAAACTCATACAGAGGCAAAGGCGACGTTGGCCTTTTTCTGTAGCAGTTTCTGGTCAAAGGCAACAGAATTGGGCTCCGTCGCTTTTGCGCTCCTAACGCGAGTTCCAGCCCAAAAAAACACGGATTTGAACCGTGAGTCACTGTTCATGTCCATGTTTTGAATAGTGTTAACCCGAATTTCGGTAACCCCTCCACCAAACAAGTGTTAAGGGATATTAACTTAATCCGGATTAAGTTAATACCCCACCAAACAACCCCTAAATTGTTTTTGAGATGCATTTCAAAGATAAAATGAGTAAGTTCATTTGTTCACTTCTTAAAGAGGATTACTTATCATTATTATGCCTGGGATTGAATTCTAGCTAGAATTATGTAAATAATTCATTCATCTAAATGTTTGAATTTGATGCGATCTTTGTGGATAAAAATAATAAATTATTGATACCCATTGTACAAATTCAAATTTGTTGTTCTTGCACGAACATTAACGCTAAAATTTAGAGTTCATTTTTAATTATGTGCATTATTTTTACTTTTGAGTTTATTTTTATCAATCCTTAATATAGCATTAAACTTGGACTTAACACTATAATAAAATATTAACTAGTTGAAGTTATTATTCAATAATTTCTATACATTACTAAACAAAGATAAAATTATAGACAATAAAAAAAAAAGTTATTTAATTATCTAACTAACAAATCAATAAATTAAACAACTAATATTCCATTTAAAAATAATAATAATTAAACAATTAATGTTGATGCCTTTATTTGACATTTGGATCAACTTGTAATTTTATAGTGAGAACAAACACCCGCAAAACAAAGAAAATTGGATACTGATCATGTGGTGTAAGTCACGGGGACTCTAATACCTAGGTCATATGAGAAAGTACATTTTTCGAAAGAGTTTTAGAGCGACTCAGAACTTACTTTCTCATAACCTTTTTCGGCATCTTATAGAGATAAACGTCCCCTCCTTTGCCTGGATTTTCTCTCTCTTTGAAGATCTTCCCAGATCCTCCGAGAAAATCTGAAGTGGAGATTTCAGGTGTGCAAGGCCCACCGACTCAAAACGAGCCTTAAAACCAAAACATTTACTCATGTATGTCTTAAAATTTTCATATGAAACAAGATGGAAATTATATTCAAACAACACAGGTATCTCTTTGTTAAATTTTAAACTTGAATAACATGGCCTATCAGAAATTTATTCAATCTTAAAACATGAAATAACTTAAAACGAAAAAGGATTCAGGATCCCTATCAATACATTCTATTTGCATGTAAATAAATTACAAAGTTTATAAATAAAATGCAGAAAATAATAAGTAGACTCGAAAATCGGCCGTGTCCATGGTCTATCCTAAGACAACCCAATTCACCCATCATGATACATCACATATATGAAACCTTATTTTAGAGAAAAGGGTGAGAAATGGAGGCTTCCCCCTCTAACGAGGTCCATCTGGGCTTTTAATTCAAATAAAACGAGAAAAACGAGCCCCGGGAAAATATGAAATCCCCGTCTTGGGCTATCCCGAGGATCCTCACTCCTAGGTCGCGGACCTTCGACCAGTTGAGGTTCGAGTCGAGGACCAGCAGACCCATTGAGGCTTATATTGAAAATCGGCCGACCCTCATGGGTTGGCATTTGTTCGACAACACATAGGTCGTAGATCGGCGCTTGCCCGACCCTACCCAATCATGGGTCGGCTTTTGCCTATCTCTACCCAACCTTAGGTCGGGCTTTTTCCGATCGTATGCAGTCTTGGAGTTTGGCACTGTTGGAGATATTCACCTTGTGGAAAATGTCCCACATTGGAAAGATGAGGATTCTTCAACACATTTAAAGATATGGTGAGCTACTCCTCTCATAGCCAACTGGTTTGAGATAGATGCCCACACTTTCTAATATACACCTTCTACACTATAACACACATGAAACTACTGATTGAAGCAAGAGTATTTTAGTCATTTTACAAAAAACTTCATGTAGAAAATGTTTTCAGAATTTTACTATACTTTTTTTTTTTTTTTTTTTTGCTATACTTAGAAATATCTCTTATATATATATATATATATATATATATATACATATATATATATATATATTAATTAGGTTAAGAGTATTTTTTGAGCACTTGGAAATTTTTTAACTTAAAAGCTTACTCAAGTATATATTCCTTCAATTCCTACCGAATACATTAGTGTTGCAGTGGTTTCATTGTTTGGAATTATTTCAATTCAACACAAGCGTCATGGGTGTATCCCCTCCTCAATTTTTTTTTTTTTTTTTTAATTTTCTTTTTGCTATATGAAATTGCTAACGTTACCACCATTTTAATTCGTATTTCGCAACTCCGATAGAATAATAGTTATTAAAATTTAAAGAAAATTGTTTGAAGTTTTTTTTTTTTTTTTTTTTTTTTCATTTGAAACTTTCAACTAAACAAATGGGAAAAATTAAAATACAGTAAATAATAATAAAAAAAAATGAAGCAGAGTTCTCTATAATACTCCATAATGTTATAAAAATTAAGAATGGACGATAATTTCAATAAAATTATACATCATACATAATATGAAAATAAATTTTGATCTTAAATTTGAAAGAAATGTGTTCATTCAAACATCAACAGGACCGATTTCATATTTTTTTTATTATTTTTTATATTTTTAATTCAACAACAATTATAGATGAATGTTATAGACTAACTTAAAAGTAGGATTCTGAAAGGTATAGGAAGCTCCCAAATGGCCCCTTGTGTTTGATTGAGTGGTTAATACTATTAAAAACTCTAGCATCTTGCCAAACGACTAGTAACTCAGTCTTAAGGACCATGAAGTCATGAATTCGAATCCACACCTCAATAATTATAATCAAAAAAAAAAAAAAAAACAAACAACCTCTAGAGATGAGTAACCAAATCTAGATTTCAAATGCTAAATTAGAGGAATATAATGGAGGTGAAAATAAGTTTTTTAAGCGATATAATCAACCTTCAATTTAGTTTGCTTTTGTTTTTTTCTTTTTGGACAAAATCCTATTTGGGTCAATGAAGATGGTAGGCATGCATGATATATAATATCCCAAATATAAGTGAATAAAATTCGATGCTATCTTCAAATACACAAAAAGGTTAACGAGGAGCTTTTTTAATTAATACTATTTTGAGTACTATATATACACTAGGAAATAAGCACACTAATTATCAAAATTTCCATCAAAACAAAAATTAGCTTACTAAAGTTAAAGGGTAAACATGACTTTGGGACTTATATCAGGAGTGGTAGGAGCTGCTGCAGGAGTTGCAGGAGCTGCATTACAAGTGGGTTCTCAAATAATCGAAACATCTATTAATATTGCTGACGCCATATGTGTTGAGTTGGCTAATTTTGCATTGCAAGAGCATTGCAAAACTGCTGGTCCTAATTTCAGGTTGAATGGTATAATCAGTTGTACGCTTGCGGTTGGCCCGGAAGGAAAGACTTACACCTTCATGATGCAGGTCGGAGTCTATATGAATGGCGTATGGGTAACTAAGACCCATAAGGTTATTGTGTATTGTCCATGGATTGGCCTCCCTAGCCTTGAAGCTTTCGAGTGCATTGAAGCTTACTAACAAAATTAGATGATGCATGCAATATAGCTTTGTGTTGTCTTTTTATCTACACTTGAAATAAATTTACCTTACTTATATCTCTTTTCTTTTCTTCCCTTTATTCTTTTTCTTTTACTTTATCAACAAGATTCAAATAGAATAGTTCAAATAATAATAACAATAGCTTAACCATCCAACTTGTTTACAAAATAAATAAAATAGTTCAAAAAATATATAATAATCATAAGAAACTGTGATCAAGTTAACTCAACTCTTATTCACTTAATTGAATTCGAATGTTTTCTAAATATATGACAATTTTTGTCAGTTTGAATACTTAAGGAATTAATTATTAGTTTTTAAAAATTATAAAAATAAAATTTGTAAATGAATTTTTTATAAGATAAATTCATATATTATGTTGTTAATGTGTAATCAAAATATTAAGGCCCACTTTCGCTTTTTGTTTATGATTTTTCAAATTTAAGCCTACAACTATTACATCAACACATAATTTTCATAACTTTGATGCTTACATCTTACGTGTGCTTTAAAAACAAACCAAAATTTGAATGCTAAAAAAAAATAGTTTCTAAATATATACTTGCTTTGGTTTATATGAAATTTGGTTAAGATTCATATACTTAATTAAAGAAAAGTTGAGACATATGTAGAGAATTGAAGTAAATATAGATTTAAATTTTAAAAATAAAAAATAAAAAACAAAATAGTTATCAAACCGCCTAAATATTTTACCTAATATTTCTAATTTTCTAAAAACAAATTTTTGCATATGATCTAAACAACTTTTTGATTTTTTGATAATAGGATAAAAGGATAAAAGGTTAATAAAAAAAACATTAAAAAACTTGGTGGTGCATTTTTTGTTATTATTATGACAGCTTAGTTAACCCTACTTCTTAAAATAAAAATAAAAACAAAAAGAAAAACATATTAAATATTTTGATAAATATCAATTCTTTGAACTTTGGCATTAGTTTTGATCTCAAAACTATCAAAACACTCATTTTGGTTGTTGGATTCTGATGTTTGTTTTAGTTTAGTTCATTCACTTTTAAAAATTAGTTCTAGTTTATAAATTTTGAATTTTGTTTTATTTTGATTTTTGAACTTTCAATAAAACTAAAATGGATTTTTATAATTTATTTTGTTTCTAAAAATTATTATTTTCTTGTATAAATTTTAAAATATGTTTACATTTTGTCTTTAATTGTATTAAAATTATTAAAAATATTGAATGAATATCGACTAATATTAATTTCAAATCTTCTATAGGAATCAATATAATTTTTTTCTTAATAAAATACAAAAATTAATATTAGATTTTTGATAGCTCTAACACACAAAAAAAATATCATAAAAATAAAATTGAACGGAAAATAAGAACAAATGTCAATATTGTGGGAGAAAAATGTTTTGTTGGAGTATCTTTTTTGCGCGGAGTTTATTTATTTATTTTTTCAATGTGGTAAAAAAAAGACAAATGTCAAAAAGACTATGGGTTCAAATATTACTTCTAATCAAAAAAAAATCGACAACAATCTTCATCATTAATATAATTTCGTTGAATTTATTTGTCGAATGAAAAGTCACTATTCAAGTTTTATTCAAGTTGTATCTTTGTCTCAATTAGCCTCCTCTGTACTTACCTCACAAATTGTAGAGAAAAAGTTGAACAAAATTCATATATGTTGATGCTGTAAAATGGTCAACGGATATTCACACTAAAATTTGTTAATCGAGGACGAGAACTCTGCAAAAAGAGAATTTTAGGACGCACCGGTGTGGTATAAGCCACATGGCCTCATATGCCTAAGTCAGTAAGAGTTTAAGAGAGTAATTTAGAGGTAGCTTTTAGAACTTAGAACAACTTACAAGAGTACTTAGCGTAGATCAACTTAGATTTGCTTGGTTTGAAATTGAGAATTATCTAACTTCTTATAGTAGTCGGTCTCTTAACCGCTACGACTCACTTATGGACGGTTTAATGGCCAGCCGTTGAAACGTCCGTCATTAAGCGGAAAATGAATATCGGTGTAACTCATGACCGTTACTCTTTGGAGGTGTAACGACTTTGACTCGGGAGTTACTTGGACTCGGTCAACCTAGCAGGTCTTCACCTCCACGGTCGATCCCTTATGGGTGCGGCCTTCTCGATGTAACCCTACGGCATTACAAGGTGCAACATCTCCAAGCGTGACTTAGACTTGGTCGACTCGTCCACATGAGAGTCCTAACCTCCACGGCCAACCCACTCGGGGTTGGCCCACTCGACCGATTTTCTTAGAGCTCAGCTTTGGTCTCGGTCAACCCTTACGTGTCCTCACCTCCATGACTCACCCCTAAAAAAGGTATCTGGCCCTCTCGGCGTAACTCCTGGTCGTTATTAGTCGATCCAGCCACTACTTTGGACTCGATCGACTTCTAGGGGAGAGTCCTAACCTCCACCGTCTATTCTTGGGGATCTAGACCTACTTTGGCCGGATTCGCCTTGGCTGACCCCTAAGGGGGGTTCGCGCCACCATAGCGACCCCCGAGGGTCTCGGCCTCTCGTAGCGACTCCCAGGTGGATCGGAATCGTCGTGGCCAACCCTTGGAAGAAGGGTTGAAACTAGCTTGGGCGACCTTCGTGGTTCGGCATGAACTTGACCGACCCCTTAAAGCTGACCCCGGGGGTCGACATTGACTCTGCCGAGCCACGGGAGGGGTCCTAGCCTTGTCCGAGTATTTATGGATATTCTAGCCTATAATATTAACCTCACTCTTCATTTTCGAGCTCTCAGAGTCGTCGTATTTTGAAGAGTAGTTAGTCATTTGTCTTTTCCAACATTTTGGGATGTCAAAGAGTCATCTTTTTATGTTTTATGGAAGAATTACCCCAAATTTTTACTTAGGCCATATGCTTATTAAGAATATTTTTTTCTTAAATAATATCCAAAAATTAAAACTTTTTTATGGTTGTGGAAAATATTTGTTTCAAGAATGATTATATTAAAAATGCCATATTCTTATTTCTAAGAAAATCTTTTCCTAGATAATATTTTTATATTCAAAGAAAAAACTCAACTTCTCTTTTAAGGAATATATTTATCCTTAGAGATTTTTCCATAACTTATCTTTTCCATAAAAGAGACCCTTCCAAAACTTCACCCTATGTTTTTAACCAATTTCGCCGAAAATTGCCTCTCACTAGGCTAGAATTTTTATTTTTCCAAAGTGTGGGAAGAGACTCGTTTTGCGTTTTGGACTTTTGGAAAGCATTTTTCATCACTCGTCTTTTTGATACGTACCCTCGTTTTTCTGAATTTATGCTAGTGAGTATGTATATTTTCGAAAGTTTTACCTCTTACTTAGGCGTTCTTTCTATTTTTCACCCCTTATGCATGTACATTCGAATCTTGGAATTATTTAGGCACTTTTTACAAATACTTGCCCGTTTGAACACTTTTTCTAAACCTTTAGGGTACCTAGGCTCTTTTTACAAAGACTTGCCTGTTTAAGCACTTTTTTAAACTTTAGGCTACTTAGGCTTTTTTTATAAAGACTTGCATGTTTAAGCACTTTTTCAAACTTTTGGGCTACTTATGCTCTCTTTTTTAGAGACTTGCCTGTTTAAGCACTTTTTGAAACTTTTGGGCTACTTAGGCTCTCTTTTTCAGAGACTTGCCTTTTTCTTCCTTTTAGCCATTCTTTGAATTTGTAGGTTACTTAGTCTCTCTTTTTCAGAGACTTGCCATTTTTTCCCTAACCTTGTTATTCGTAGATAACTCTTTGTTTTTTATCTTATGGATTCTTCATGTGACTATGAGATTGAGTGACACAACCCCCGGGTTGCTTCCTTTCTCAAGATGACTCGGCGAAAAGCTTTAGCAGTAGGATCAGGGTTTCAATTGGTCGCATCCATTCTGACTCAAGAGGACTTAGATCAACTTAGGATCCAGTACCTTATCCCCTCGAAGATTACCCTTCGGCTTCTACTAGCTATGGAGACATACTCCCAACCTCCTCTAGGGAGGTTGCACTTTATACCACCATGTTCAACATATGGGTCCGGTTGCCCCTTATACCTTCTCTTTAGAAGTTCTTAAGTATGGCTAGGTGGGCTCCGGCACAGCTGGCTCCCAATGCCTGGAATGTCTTTTTTGTCGTTCATAGCCTCTAGGTCCCTTCAACACAAGGGACCTTCTTTCACTAAACCATTTCTGCCAACATCCCGATGTTACGGTGGGACGTTATCTCACTCCTAGAAGTAAACTTTCTCCCTTGGTAACACGCTTTAACTTTCAAAAGAAGTGGAAAAAACGGTGGTTCCGTGGTAGCTTCGGGTGTTGAAACTTCCGTGGTAGTTCCCATTGCCTTTGGAACATATGATACCTTTGTTTTCACCTTTACACATTTACCTTTTGACATTGTAATTATGTTTTTTGCGTTGTCTCTAGTGCATAGAAAGTTGAATCCCTGCTCTTGGGTACTGAAGTTTTACGAACTTTTTATAACATACTCCGAGGAGGTTAGTCACAGTGCATAGTACTTAACTACTGACTCATTGACGCTTAACAACGTTCTTCCAGACTCGACAATGCTGACTAACTGTCCATACAGGGGAGATCCGCTCTAGGTATACAGCTCACCATTTTAAGTTCACATGCTTTAAATAATGGGAATGTCGGGTAACACCTTTTACTTGTGTCTAGCTGCCATGGACTACCAGCCTTCACTAAAGCGTGCCTTTGATGCTGTGACCCGTCAAACTTCTCGCCTCTTTATTAGGCCTCCCACCTACGACAAAGTGGACCTTACCTCGAGGGGTTGTCCCCTTCCATCTGGTGAAGAGGGAGACCTTCTTTTTCCCGAAGTCCCTGAGGAGTTAGACATTAGGTCAGATTTGAAGTTTGACGAACCCGGTCTTGGATTTGATCATGTCATTTCTCTAGCTCGGGCTAGCTCTTGTATGCCTCAGACGCCTTTATGCGGCCTTCCTCCTAGATTGGACCAGCCTTTATGCGGCCTTCCTCCTAGATTGGACCCTTACTTACTATTAGAGTCGTACCGTCCTACTTTGGACTCATTAGAGGAGAAGACCTTAACCTCTAATTTATGGAGTGAAGCAGAAACCTCTTCAACTTCCTTTCCTCTAGGAGATGTCTCCCAAGTTTTGAAGGAAGAAACCCGTTTGATGCATTTAATTATATGTAGTTTTTGTCACCATTTATGAACCATTCTTTCTCTACCATGATATAAACAACTTATAATAATAAAAAAATTCCTATGGAATTGAGATTTGTTTTTGGATGATATATGTATGAAAACCTAAAATGAGTATTTAAAGATGGTGCCCAAGATGCAAAATAGGTGACTTCTTCCTTCTATTAATTTAATAGGTTACTTTGTGAATTTTGCATCATGGTAGTGTTGATGATGGTTGCTTCTCTAAAGTCTTTCTTAATCATGGTGGTACGTCATATGAACTTATTTGTTCTTTTATTTCCTACCTATGATTTTGCAATTTTCATTTACACTTAAAGTATTATTATTATTATTTTATGTTACTCAATGGAAGTTTCCCGAAATATACCAT
This sequence comes from Cyclanthera cordifolia, assembly GCA_037832605.1. Taxonomy (NCBI): domain Eukaryota; kingdom Viridiplantae; phylum Streptophyta; class Magnoliopsida; order Cucurbitales; family Cucurbitaceae; genus Cyclanthera; species Cyclanthera cordifolia. The sequence goes on from JBBMEG010026211.1 coordinate 10,578, forward strand.
GTGTTTGTGTTGTAAGCTGGATGTTTTCAACCATGCACAATACGTTTCTTTTTAGTTGACGTACTTGAATACTTTTAAGCTTATAAATCAAAAATCTTGGTTCTCATGCACGATACTTTCTAAGTTTCAAATTATTTTACAACCTTTTTAAATAGCAAATATGTTACTGTTTGGGTTTTTTTTCAATATTAGAAAACATCTTTCTTTTTTTTTCTTTTTTTTTTTTACATTTCAGAATAATGCTTATTAAAAGTGAAGAAATGTCAACAAGAAAGTGTATTGCTTTCTAGGAGGTATGTTTACTGTTTCTTATCTTTCTTTGTTTATCATAGTCTATGACAACCTTGTGAAGTTGCTTGTTATAGTTGTGTATAAGGTGAAGACATCTAATTTGATGACTGCAACTTGGTAAACTCATTAGAGATGATTTCTTTATATAAGCTTCAAACAAATTTCAATAAATTAATTGCTTATGCACCTCTTTTTGACTTCCTGCTTATTCATGGTGTTCCTCACGATCTTTGTTAGAAGCTTTATAGAGTGAATTTTCTTACATGTGTATTGTGTATCTCGAATATAATACAAAAATATATTGCAAATATATTTTTTACAGGCTTGCACTTTTCCATTGCAAGAGCTCTCTGACTTATTCTTTTCACCTTTTAGAGCTAATGTCTTATATTTACAGTTATGTCTTATATTCCAACTATCAATTTTTTATAGCTTTATAATATAGCCTTTTTTTTACAAAAAGCTATTTAAAAAAAGAAAAAAAAAAGGGTTAGGAAAAGAAAATGTATTCGTGCATTTCTAAATAGCCCTAAAATACCTTAATTATATTGCTTTTTTTATTGTAATAATCGTGTTGTCATTCGCCCAACCTGAATCGCAAACTACACCAAACACAGGTTAGGCTTTCTTCATCATCTCAGCATATTGATTCTCTCCTTTTAATTTTTATATTTGACGATTCTTCTCTTTTTTTCAACCTTCTTGTAATTTTGTGTGAACAATCTTCTATACAATATAGTAATAAAACTTTGAATTAGAAGTTGCAATGGAGAAAATGTGATACCATCAATGTATAGAAGAATGGAGAAATTTCTTACAAATGCAACAAAAATTAGAAAAAAAAAAAAGGAGACGATGGATTCACCATAGGATCGTAAGAAAAAACTTGCAATACCTCAAACAAGGTTTACTAATGTTGAAGATACACTACTACAGAGTACCTACAAAATAAACAAAAATGATAATAGACATACGTTCATGAATAAACACACAAACTAATTATATATTAGGGGCTATTTGCATGCTGCCCAGCCAGCCCCTCTAAGCACCACAATTTTTTTTTTGATAAAAAAACATAAATATTTGGTGCCCACGGGGTTGCATGTTGTTGGGTAGCATGCAAGTATTTTTGTTAGATATTGAAGCCAGTAATTTCGTATTTGCTCGTGAAAAAGGGGAAACCAAGCAAATACCAAAAGAAAGTAGTTTGATCCTTTAATAACCACAAATGAAGTCTAAAGATATATATGATTCAAGTACTAATCAGCATGCTCGAGTAAAAACGTAAACAAAGATAAAATTGCCACATTGAGAATGTAACAAAATCATCAACAATAATAAACCGACTAATTAGTATGCTATGTAGTAAAATTAAACGAGTAGAGTCGCTTATACTTTACTGCTGGCATACAAGAACTAGAGCTTAAAAAATCGTACTTGATTGAAGTTTTGAGATTGAAGAAAGTTGTTTACATTGTAAATATTTAAAGAGAGAATCAAATGATAGTTCATCAAACAATAGTTAATAGCCTGCAAAGAATATGTTCTTTTAAAAAAAAAATCATCAAAATAAAATAGATTAAAGCACCAAAGAAAGTAGGATAGATTGTAAACCTTAAACGCATTTTCAACCAGCTAGAAACGTGCATCTAATATGGCGCAATATATATTTATGTGCATCTACTTGTGAATCTAAAACAACCATAATCTTTTCCTTTTCATACCTGAAATTCATTGATGTCAAATTGGAACACTAAACCAGACTTCACTTCAATATTTAGGGCGTGTTTAGCAGGGTTATTAAATTAATTTGGATGAACTTAATACCCCTTAGTACTTGTGGGGAAGGGGTGAGAACCCGGGTTAACACTATTCAAACAAGGATATGATTAGTAACTCACTGTTCAAATCCGTGTTTTGTTTGGGAGAAATTCGCGTGACGAGGACAAAGACGACAAAAAGAATTTTTCGTCGTCGTTGCTACAAATACAGCGTCGCCTTTGTCTCTATAAGAATTTATTTTTATTTTTTTGTGTTTTCGGGTGTTTGTGGGAGGGTTGAGCATCACGTAGCCCAACAATAATGCGTCACGTGGCGATTTTTTTTTTTTTTTTTTTTTACTTTCTTGTATGTTTTTATTTCTTTTCAAATTTTCTTTTACTCACTTAAATTAAAATTTATTCCTAAATATATTTTTTTTTTATAAATTTAAATTCTAAATCTGGCCTCATCTAAAAAATAATAATAAATTCTTAACTTCTTATTCATTTATATTTTGGGTTTAAGTAAGTTTTTTTCCTAAAATAATATAAACTTGTTTGAATTAATTAATAAACTCCAATTATAAAATAATATGAGGTAAATTATAAAGTTTGAAAAAAGTTAAAGTTTAGTATTTATGATTTTAAAATATAGATTTTAGTCTCTATAATTTGGAAAAATATAAAATGTAGTCCATATATTTAGAGAATCATACGATTTGAAAAAATAAAACTTAGTCTTTTACTTTGATAAAATCTTTAAAAAAAAAAAAATCATCTTATTCCTAGATTTTAGGCAATCAGTTGTAACTTCTCAGTATAAATATGCTATTTTTTGTTATCAATTCTTTATCTCAGATTCTCGTCATAAAATACTTAAATAACTTTTATATATTTTATTCGCCAATAATTATGAACATATAGACTATTTTTCAAAATCATGGGACGAAAATATTTTTAAATCATTTATGTATATATAATCTTTTTTTTTATTCTCTCATTTATTTGATTCCGTACTTTAAAAATATATTTTTTAATTTAAAATTTTTATTTTTAATATTAAACTATTATTTTATAACTAATTTTGTATTTTAAAAAGCAATGAATTTAGTTAACCACGTGAATTTAAAATTATAAATCAAAAATTCTTAACTTAATCTCTACATCAAATATATGTTAACTTAATACTCAGCTTAACTTAATCTTTGCAACAAATAACATTTAATTTAACTTAATCCAACATAACTTAATCATTGCATAAAACACAGATTAACTTAACACTTAGAACTTAACACCGACTAACTTAACTTTAATCTCTCCACCAAATACAGCTTTAGGGTGTTTGTAAAATGGTTTTAAAATGGGGGTTGGGTTTTAGTTAAAAACTAGTTTTAGGTTTTTTTTTTTTTTTCTTCACGGGTTGTCTAGATTAAGGAGCAGGCTGCCCCCAATGCAGCGCCACGTGGTGCAACCAGAAAGCGCCACGTGGTGCAATGTGCAATTTTTTTTTTTACTTTTTTTTCTCTCTTATTTATTCAAATATACTTACAATTTTTAAAAAAATATATATATTCATATATGTCACATCATATCACATCTCAAACAATTTTCATAACTCCTCCGTAAACACTCTACTAAAACTTTCAAACAAACAAAATTAATAACATCTCTTCTAAACACCCTATTAAAACCTTCAAACAAACGAGCACTTACTAAACACTCAAAATAAATCCTCTATAAATTCTCTAACAAAACACTCTTACTATTTTCAAACCAAGAGGAGGACGAACGTAAATATCTTATGATATGATGGCCCACGCTTTGTTTGATTTCCCCTCCCAAAGTTCATTGTCAAGCTGTCCTTGTAGCCACTTTTTCGTTCATTAAATATTGCTGGTTTCGTCGACTGGGACTGCGGATTAGTGTGGGATGGGAACCCACCGCCTGTCCAATATATTTTTGTTTTCATTTTTCCGTTTCAGATTGCGTCAGTTTTTTTTTCATTTCGGTTCAGACTGTCAGTTTGGGTCAGTTTCATTTTTTTTTCTTTTAATTCAATATATTTATATAGAAAGGATGAGATAAGTTGGCGTTTGGATAGGACGGGTTGGGATGGAAAGGATGAGATAAGTTGGGATGAGAAAGGAACTGTTAAGAAGTTAGTGTCTCGAGTGGTGGGTTAGGATAAAAAATGTTACTAAGTTGGTGTTTGGGTGGTGAGTTGGAATATGATAAAAGTTGAAGCAATAAGATGTGATGGAATAAAATTGTTTTTTTATAAAAAAGTTAAGATAATTAATATAATATTTTTAATTGAGTATTTCATAAAATAACATTTTCAAGTTTTAAAAAATAATAACATTCAAAGTTTTCATTTCTTGTTTAATTAAATAAATTGTTTTTCCTTTTTTACAAAATAACATATTTAAAGTTTATTTATATTTTATTATTATTTATGAAATTTAAAATTTGTTACAGTTTAGTTGATCAAAACAATTAAAAACATTGTTAAAGAACGTGATATAAAAAATGTATATTTTTTTTCAAATTCATTGACTATAGTTTGAAAATTAATATGAAAATAGAAGAAACTTTTTTTTTTTATTATCAAATAAAGTAAAATAATTGATGAAACAAACAATAATCAAAAAGATCAAATGCATATTTATAATAATACATATACATAAATAATTACAAATATTATTTAAATAACAATATATATTGAAAAAAATACATGATAAATATTGAAAGTAAAGTAAATATACATAAATAAAATATACACAATTTATAAAATAAATAAGTTAAATAGATCAATAGGTAAATAATATTTCATTTATTTTAAGAGTTCATGGTTCAAGTGATAGGTTGAACAACTTATTTTTATAAAAAAGAAATCACGTCAACATTTATCCCTTTCTAACTATACACCTCAAACACATACTTGTATTATTGAATGATTTATGAATTTAGTGTTAAAGTCATCTCAAGTCCCTCCCCCATTACCATAGCCTCCACGATCTCAGCATTCACAACTCCATCACATGATCTACATAAAGAAAGTAAAACCTCACTCTTTGCATTTCGGACAACCACCCCAATTCCACTATGTTTTTCCTCGAGATTAAATGTCGCATTCATGTTAATTTTTAATAAATATCGATATGGAGGATACCATAATGAAATCCCAGTAGAAATGGAACAAACTCTTGATATTTGGAGAAGACTACTCTTAAGGGAACAAAAATCATTATGTTTTGAGTACAAAAATCTCAATATTCACTTGGTGAGGTGTAAACATGACTAGTGTAGATGTCCCATGAGCATGGGTGTGACGGTCATGCTTGTCCATTATGTGTTGCACATGGCCGCATGCCAGTTAAACCTCATTTCATCATGCTTTTGTGTTGTTTTGAATTATTACATGTTAGGATAATTTTCTTCTTTTATTCTAAGTGTTGACTCCTCGTCATTTTCATATGCAAGGGTGTCACATCAATTATGTGTCATGGGGTATGACTTCTTGAAGCTTCCTTCCTACCATAGTTAAATGTTGAATGCAATATAGTTAAAATGGTGCTTATTGTATTTTCATATAGCTTTTCAAAGAAAACGTATTTCTAAACCTTCTTTCTCCTTTTTTCGATAACATTTTCACAAGGCTCGTGATAGAGGTTGCACCTGTTGTGCAACCCGCTTCTCGTTTTCGTTCGGCAGACTTGCTCGCTAGGTTAGAGCAAGTGTCACACAGTCGCTTTTCTGCTGCCTCTGAAGTGCGACTGTGACAAGTGGTATTAGAGCCTAATTTGGCTCTTTCGTTGTTGCGATGAGTTCACATGTGATATATCAGTGGGACAAGTCCCATGTCGATCGGTTGTTTGACTTAGAGGAGCAGATGGCTGATCTAGTTGGAATGCTAGAGTATGTCCAGTCCTTGGATTCTCACCTGAATGAGATTACTACCAAGGCTAACACGGTTGATGCGGTAGCTGGCCGCCTAGACGGGAAGCCCGTCCAAGAGTTAATGGTGAGGGTAGAGACTCTTGAAGATAAAGCCACACATTTTGGTGGCAATGAGCGTGGAAAAAGCTCTTCAGGCTTTGTTGCTCGCATAGACGAACGCGTCAAAACTATTGACAGCGCACAAAAAGCAGTGGCTCAGATCGTGTATGAGTTGTCTGAGGAAATGAGAGTTGACGTCATTGGTGTTGTTAGGGCAGACATAACTGATTTGAACGCTCGAGTTAATCTCACCATGAGAGTAGTGGGAAGTCAAGCCTCAGCTAGAGGCGTCGTTCAAGCTAGTAAGGTCAAGGCTTGAACTAAAGCCCTTCTGTGAGGTTTGAGATGCAAAAACCTTGGAGAACTTCATATTGGATATGGAACAATACTTCAAAGCCACAAATACAGTGTTACGTTTTTCGGTTCCATTAATATTACAACAATCAGAAACATAAGTAATGCAACGCATAATCAAATCAGAAATTAGGAAGGAAACCAAGAGCAATAATAAATTCGCAATAAAATCCGACTCAAATTTGTTAAAGGTTTTACTCATATCTAACTTCAAAGCAGCCAAACAAATTTTTCCTTTTTTCCTCCGTTCAGATAATGAAGACACGCGTAACCCAATAAAGCATTTTCAGCAAAAAAGCACCATAACAAGGAGAAATAATGGTCTTCAAATCACTCTAATTCTACTTGCAATTGTCTTAGATATGAGCTTATAAATAACATTGCAAAGACTAATAGGTCGGAAGTCTTTCAAAGAACTAATAGTTAGAGATTTTAGGATCAAAGTAACAATAGTTTTATTTAGGTCATCCAACTCCTCCTCCTCTTATTAGAATATTCAAGCAATATTTAATTACCTTTGGGGCAACAATAGACCAATATTTTTTTTATGAAAGAAAGCAAAAAAACCATCCATACCAAGAGCTTTTGATGGCTTAATATGTTTCAAAGAAAACAAAATGTTCCTTGTTGTAAAAGGCTTCACATGAGCTAAATGTGATCCTCCATAAACAAATGATTGATCTCATAAAAAAAATATGTTATCAACGGATTAGAAAAACACCCCATTAGCGGTATACAATTTATCAAAATAAAAGCAAGCTTCATCTTCAATTTCATGATCAGTTGACGCCGAACTCCCATTCTGACGGCATAATCAATCCACCATATTAGTTCGTCTTCTAACAAAGGCACATGCATGGAACTATCTTGAATTCATATCACCCTAAACCCTAAACCCTAAAGCATGGAACTATCTTGAATTCATATCACCCAATTTCAACCAATCAACACGAGATCGTTGTTTCCAGTGTATTTCTTCTTTATTCAAAAGGCACTCTAGATTTTTCTTGGCCTTTTGAGCGTCTCCATTGTTATTAACACCTTATCGAAGATTTACCATTGCCTTCGTGTCAACAAATTACCATCCATACTAGTCCAACCATTTCAATATTTTTTTAGCAGTCGTCCTGCATCGCCCAGGCTTCCTCAAAATATAATATTTTTTTAGTCCTTGATCTAGGAATACAAGGTAGTGATGATATATTCACCTCAATTGGGCAATGGTCTGAGCCCAAAAATCCATATGTCGAACATTTGAGAAGGGAAATAAATCCTAAAATGACATATTGCAAAAGGCACGATCTAATCTTTCCTTTAACATTACTTGATCAAACTTGGAACGATACCAAGTGAAAGGTTGCATTTGCCAGTATCATCGTTAGGGCAAACCAACTCCCATTTTCCATTACAACCTGCGATACTTGAATCAGAACCAACACGCACTGAGCAATCAGAAGAGTCCAATATTTTAGACTTCCGCCTCCAAACTTCAGTTGTAGCAGAATTTGATAGCAGCAAAACATGTGTAGAAAAACTCTTAGAAGAGAAATCCAATTGGTTAAAGCCATCTGTCTTTTCAGTACATTAAAAATTTGAAATTTTTTAGATAATGGGGACCACTTACGTATTCATTTTCCTTCTATATTTATCCTTTTTTATGAATTTTTAAAATCTTCACTTTTTTTGAGAACCAAGAAATTTCCATTAACCACAATCAACACACAAAAAGTCATCCTCCACATGAGGCAATACAAGTGGGAGATGACACCTCTGAAGCACAAAGCACTAGTCCCTCGAGATAGAGGGCCCCAAAAAAGAAAAAACACTATGCACAATATAATGAGATAGTAAATCTGTAACAATATAACTCTCGAGGGCCTTCACAAGATCAGAAGGTTTACCCCTCGAATTCAGGTTAGACTCCCAACATCTTTTAACAATGATATGACTTTCATCAAAGCTTGCCCAGGACTTCTCAAATTTATATAACCTTTTCTTAGATTTCCTACTCTTCCCTTCCACAGAGGTTCAAAGAAAAGAAGCCAAGATAGACATATAATCTGCGAAATGATAATTGAGGTGTGTGACAAATACATTAATAACATTGGATAAAAAGAGGGGAGAAGCCACATGCCTGTCGAGACGACTTCTGGTCGCCGACTCAGAATCCTTCCTTTTCACCCACGTAAACTGATCACCTTTGTAGCCTAAATCCACCAATGAGCAATCATCAATCACCTCACAAAACCCATCCATACTTTGTTTGTTCCTGAAAGAGTCAAACTTCTACTCGCATAGCTAGGAATCTTGTTGAAATCACCTCCCACTAACCAAGCAATATCGAATTGCTCTTTTAAGTCTTCTCAGTAACATCCGCGAATCTTTCCTTTTTGAAAACTCATAATTTTCATCGAATCCCGTGAATCTTCAACAAAAGTCTCTTTCCTTGACATCAAAATCGATATGCCCTTGAGAGAAAGACTTCACACATATATTGGACTCCTGGTTCATCAACAACATTAGCCTTCCCTTGGGAGTCTCGTTGGGAACACACAAAAAATGATCATACCCTAATTGGGCTTTTATTTTGTCAGCGTACTTCTTACAACATTTGGTTTCCAAAAGAAAGTAATTATAGGCTTGACTTTTTGCATTTAATACCAAAGTGCGCATAACCCTTGAGGGTTTTTAAACCCTGAACGTTCCAACATAGGACATTCATTGCGACTGGCACCGTAGCTGTTCTACAATCGATGCTGATATCCCATTCAACAAATCAATGCATATTTTTTCCGAACCTTTCCTCCATCTTCCTCCTCCACCTCTTCCCACTCATGTTTGTTCCCAGAAAGACTCAATTTTGTGAATTTAATTGAAGCCACCAGTTTAATCAATTTTGAATTTTTTTTTTCTATATTTGAATTGTTCTTGATTGTTAACGTCTTAATTATTAACGTGTATTAATTTTTTTTCTGCGGTTATTCATGAAAAGTTTTTTATTGAGATAGATATCCGCACGTTATTCATGAAAAGTTTCATGTAATATATCATTACTTTTTATTATAGTATAGTTACATTTGATTGCTAAATTTATATGATATAAAGTTTTGTTTTGTTGCCAAAATGAGTATAGTACTGATGAATTAGCATCCACTCGATTCGTTGTTCGCAAGATTTTGATTGTAATCATAACTTCTAAATACTCAAAATAAATTGGACTGCAATCATTATTTCTAATTACGGAAAATAAATTATGATTCTAAATATTTTAAAATTTTCAATCCAAAAATAAATTGTTGAATTTGAAAATTAGTGTTTTTTTTTTTTTTTGTAAGACCAAAGTGATCACCACCCCTTTTTTTTTTGTAGGGTAATATATTGTAGGTAAAATTATTCAAATAAAATTCACCATACAAACTATAACCTCGGCCTCGTCCATTTATTTGAAATCTCCTTCCCCTTCTGCAGAATTTGAATTGAGTCTTCCCTTCCTCACCTCAAAAGCCCTCAACCATGCCTCATAACCCATCTCCCCCAATCCTCCTTGACCCTCCTCTTCCACCACATCACAGTCTTTTCAAGAGTTTCCCGATAGGCCACATGAAAAACAAAAGAATTGCACCGTAAAAAAAACCAAGGCGATTGTGCCACAACGCGCGCGATTCTTCTCAAAGACAGATCTAATCAAACGAAAATGAAGAAGATTTTTTCGACAACACAATCTATGATCGTGTCTAAATGCACTCGCCACACCTTACACATTACATTTTTTTTTTTAGGTCTCAACGTTAATCAATTTTTGAGACAACACATTGCCCATCAGACACTGATCAGAAAGGTTGTCAATCAGCTTTCCACGAACCAGATCGGTAACATTAGAGGACCACCCCTTCCACTTTTAGAAAACTCGTTTAAGTGTTAATTTGTCATTATAAAAAAATTAGTTGTATTTTGATTGTACTTGTACTTTTTGCCTTTATTTTGTCTTTTCTTTCCTTGACCTACCAATAAAGGTGGCATTTTATTTGCTGTAAGAGTAGGGAGGCTCTTTTATCAATATTATACAATTAGTCTCTTCAATTTCTTTCTCTAGGGTTTTGCACCCTCTTACATGGTATCAGTTTCCAGATCTCTAGAAAATGGCAACTGCAGCACATTTGTCCTCCTCTTCTCTTGGCAACAACTCCACTTCTCAGCCGTCCCAAGCAATTATCTCTACCCCACTATCTACAACCACTGCCATTCCTCAGTTCCAAACTCCACCATAACCTTGGCCTCCCTTATTTTTTTTTCTCACCCTCAACATTCTGCATCGACTTCCATCTCTAATCCCAAACTACCCTTTTCCCCTTACCCACTACAGACCGTCATTCCCCTTGCTCAACCACCAATTTTTCCACCACAAATTTTACCAAATGTATCCCACTCTTTTCCAATCAAACTCAATGACTCCAATTACCTGCTCTAGAAGAATCAAATCATTAATGTTGCCTACTCTCTTCGTCTGGAAGGATTCCTTAATGGAACCATACCGCCTCCTTCTCAATATATTGATAACCTTCTCCTTCATCCGAACCCAGAATATACACTTTGGGAGCAATACAACCGAATTGTAATGTCCTGGTTTTATTCTTCTCTTACAAAAGAAAAAGTAAGTGAAATCATCTCATTCCACACTGCGTTTTATATCTGGGAATCTCTACGTCGATCTTATGAATCTACCTCGTCTTCCTCCTTGGCCTTAAATCCCAGCTCCAACGAAGCAAGAGGATGGATTATTGGTAATCAGTTTCTCTCCAAAATCAAAGAAATCTGCGACAAGCTTGCAGACATTGGTGAACTGGTCTCAACTAAGGATCATATTATGTATATTCTAGAAGGCCTCGGATCTGAATACAATGCCTTTGTCACGTCTATCCAACATCGGCAAGAGCTGCCTCACCTTGAAGACGTTTGGGCCTTGCTTCAAAGCTATGAATATCGGTTAGAATGTCAAACTAGCATTGATACACTTAACTCTGTGCAAGCTAATTTCGCAGGTTTTCAGATTCAGGGCAGTTCAACGTTAAAACGTAGAAACCGTAAACACCAACCTAAAACCTCTCATACCTCACCTTTCACTGCTGCTAGTACCACATCATTCTCCACTTCTCAGCATCAAGGCCCCATTCTCCCAAATCCACCACCACAAATCCCTTCCAATCCTGATCCCATCCCATGTCAAATCTGTCACTACACCAATCACACCACCAACGATTGCTATCAGCGAGCTAACCTTAACTTCAACCCTCCTTGTAATCATAATCCGCGGTCTAACTCCCGAACTACACCCCGCGCCTTTCTCATAATGCTTCCACCCCCACCTCCACTCGACCATCATACAATCCTAACCCTTCGATCCCGGATGACGCATGGTATATGGACTCGGGAGCAACTCATCATCTTACCCCTGATTTCAACTCACTTTCCAATCCCATTCCCTATGTTGGGCAAGAGTACGTCATGATGGGCAATGGTACGTCTATATCGATTTCTAAAACTGGTCAATGTTATTTGCCCTCATTGTGCACTCTCCCTATACATCTTCAACATGTTCTTTATACTCCTTTAATCTCTCACAAACTTATTATTATATCGAAACTTTGTCATGACAACAAAGCCTCCGTTGAATTTTTCTCTCACTCTTTTGTTGTGAAGGACCTTCACACCAAAAAGACTCTTCTTCGGGGCATTCTTGACAATGGACTATATAAGCTTGTTGTGCCATCTTCTTCCACAAAGTCTGCACGAGAAAATCCCTCCACTGTCAAAGCATTGATGTCCAATTCATCCGCGTCGTTATGGCATGCTCGTCTCGGTCATCCCGCTTTTGATATTGTCAAGCAAATCTTTCATATCTGTAAAATTGGTTTTACAGACAAACTTGTTCGTCTTGTCAAAATGCTAAAAGCCATAAATTACCTTACAATTTAAATTTCAGTAAAGCTTCGTTTCCGTTTGAAATTGTTCATTCTGATGTATGCGGACTTTCCCCTATTAATGGGATCAATGGAGAAAAACATTTTCTATTGTTTGTTGATAATTTTACTCGATACTCTTGGATTTATTTACTTAAAATCAATGATCAAGTAATGCCCATATTCCAACAATTTCACAACATGATAAAAACTCAATTTGGTTGTGCCATTAAATCACTTCAATATGATTAGGGAGGGGAGTATAGAAGCCTATCCAATTATTTACGTCAAGAAGGTATTCTTCATCGTATCTCTTGCCTTTACACTCCCCAACAAAACGGTCGGGTTGAGAGGAAAAATCGCCATGTCATTGAAGTTGGCTTAAGCTTATTAGCTCACTCCTCTGTTCCGCATATTTTTTAGCCATTTGCGTTTCAAACTGCCATTCATCTTATTAATCGTTCTCCAACACCAGTCCTTGAGCATAACTCCCCCTATTTCCTTCTTTACAATAAACACCCAAATTATACCCTTCTTCGAATTTTTGGTTGTTTGTGCTACCCTTATCTTCGACCTTTTAACCAAAACAAACTCCAATTTCGCTCTACCGACTGTGTATTGCTTGGTTTTAGCTCCAATCATCGAGAATATCTTTGCTTTGATCCTGCCTTTGGAAAGCTATACGTTTCACGCCATGTGATTTTTAATGAAAATCAATTCCCTTTTCAAAATATAAAACCCAATTTCCCAGTTTTCAAACAATCCTTTCCTGAGCAATTTTTATCTCCCTCTATCCCCTACCACATGGCTAAAAATTATAGCTGTCCAACTATGCAGTCTGTCCAAAATCAGACAGATTTAATGCCCAATAGTCCTTCCCTACCACCACAGCAGGTCAATTCTTGGTCTTCTATCACTGCTCCTATTGTCTCGCCGTTTCTGCCATCATATACACTGTATAAATCTGCACCACTTATTCCACTTTCAAATGTCATTTCTTCTCTAGCTGGTGCCTCCCATTTAATTGAAGCCACTCTCACGAATCTAGTTATGCCACACGTCTCCTTTCTCTCCTCCAATTTTCCCACTAGCCGTTTCCATTCTTCCCAACACTTG